>JAWPHD010009023.1:0-108571 GCA_037043455.1 Cyrtodaria siliqua | reverse complement strand
ATAAGATAGATGTATTTCTTTTACATTCGCAATGGATTTGTTTTTTTTTTACTATTGAGTACGGAAACAAGCAACTTTACTTTCTTTCACATCACTCTCAATGGCACGGATGAATTGTGGTATTTTATGCAGGAGGTAAACAGATGATCCAGGGATATTATTATGTGGTAATATGCATCATGTCATTCTTCATGAAATGTTGTTCAAGAAATCCCTTGAAATTATTTTTACTCACTTGGCTCCAATAGTTGTATACCGTAACCATGCACTTAGTTGAAAATGCAGGCAACTTGTCTGAAAAAATAAGATAACGCACTAATTATGTAAGATCTTACCATCATTCATCGGACTCTTGTGGGTATGTCGGCTTAATACATTATTTACTTTTTTCAAAGGTTAAACCCAGATTCATTTAAGTCGGGGTAATTCAGATTTTATTTTATTTCCCACAATAAAACAAGTAGATTACCAGTGTTTAAAGGAAAAACACGGCAGTCTTGAAGTGTTTTTCAAAGCATTGAATTAGTATAGCGTCTGGATTTATTTATCCAGTATCATTTTGAACATTACACCTGCTTGCTCAATAAGTTAAATGAAACTTAAGAGTTTTCACAATTTCTTCATATTCTACCATCCTACTGTATTTATTAGTGATATATTATCAACAGGTTAATAACATCCAAACCTTTTCTATATAAAACTCATTGTAATTAAAATTAATGATTGAACAAATGCAAGTTATAGAAACCCTAACGGGACGCCGTGAGTTAAAAAAAAAAATGAAGAGAAAAATTGCGATGTGTTCCTAAGGGAGTCGGTAGGTGGGTTATAGTCAGAGTCAGTAATCATATGTTTTATCTTATATGGCTCTATGAACATACAATTAATATTACAGCAATGTTTTACCATTTTTTTTTTTAAATTGTAAAGTTAACTTGATACGTATGTTGAAGTTCTTTAGTAAAAGGGGCACTTTCCCACTATGTAAGTAAAGTATATATTGAGCATAAAGCAAATACTGTCTGGTTTTTGTATTCATGAAATGTATTACATGGAAACTATGTTTTAGATTGCTAGTAAAAACTGTGTTTTGTCTTAGCATCACATAACTTTCCCGTTACCTCAATTTGGGAACGCATTCGTCTTACCCGCAAGTTTATTGCGTAGTATTGTGCTTGGAGTTCAAGTCACGAATTTAGTACTTTTTCTACCGCCTATTGTGAATCCCATCAAACAAATCTTATTTCTATATGCAGTAAAGATTTGAAATAATGTTCAAGTTGTGTAATGTTTGTCAATGATAATTACAAGTTATGTTGCTTAAATTGTTTCAATATTAGTCGCATCGCTCAGTCCACTTCAAGAGTACGAGTTTTGAATGTATTTTAACTAAAATAGTTTATAAAATTGATTCACTTTTTTAAAAAACATTCGGCGGATTATTGCTGTTTTAAATGCAGGTAGTGAATGGGCAAATACAAAAAATCGAGTTAACTGCATTTCCACTTCCGCGTAGAACTACAAATGGCGAATTCTAACGCCAGCTTGACATGAATGACAAATAAACTCGAAATAGCGATACCTGGAATTGCAAATTCCGACAAACGTCATAGAATTTGCAAAACAAGCGATTCAATTATTGTTTACGTCTTATTTTCCTTTGCTATGAAATTCTCACCACGAGTCTTGCGTGACTCCTAGCTCCTTTCTCATATATCATGTAGTTTATGATCAGAAAAGTAAAAGTTATTAGTTGTTGTTTGCTGATAAAGTATCAACAATACCGTGCCTGTGTGAGATTGCTACTGCTAAAAAAAGTGGCAAGGCGATGTATTACAGAGTCATGCAATGGGGACATTAACTTACACCATAATTTTATAATTGAAACTCAGTTATCTAATAGACGTAGGATGCTGTCTGTTTCCTCCATAAGTAATGCCATATCAGGTTGCCCCAATCAACTTTTACCACTGTATATATCATCGTGATAGTGATACTAAACTTAGATTCGATATCCTTTACAGAACATGATTCGTGTAAGGGTGCTGTTAGTATATATCGCCTGCATAAAAGCGGCAGAGGACACAGCAGATACCGATAAGCAGATAGCACCATTGTCATACGTTACCCATCTTGATGTGGTGGAAGTAACAACATTTTGTGGCTGAATAACGCCTCGGACGGGTGCAAATAACACGAAGGTAAGAAAATTAATTATTGCCGGTTTTTTTCAAACATTCTATGAAATTATGACTTTTTCTACCAAGCACAATGAATTGCACAGAAAAATTCAAAAGTTAACCGGTCAGATGCACTAAATTCTGTTGAGTAAATAACACTCTCCTACGCATTGTTTTCAAGTTTATTTGGTATCTGTAAAATCCAGAATGACTTGTATACGTATTTTGGTCAAATGTTTTTTGTAACGCCCTTGATGTGGTGGAAGTACTCTTAACGAAGTATCGCTTCAGGTCAGGTAGCATTTTAAAGAACCGCTTTTTTTTCATCTTTGAAGCACAAATACACATTTTTGTCGTCCGCATAGTTCGGCATTTGTTAGCTACCCATTATACGATTACATGGATATACTGGGAATGCGCTCTCCCTTGTCTACGTTCTACCGAATGTAGACTGAGCTGTCATAGACACGAACATGCCTACTGCTTGTTAGTAAAAATGTTCTGAAGCATTTCTTATGAACGACAATAACTAGTCAGTTGTTGTCTTACGTTTTCAAAGAAAGGAAAAAGAAGCATAACATATGTGGTGGGGTTTTTCATCAAGCGAAGGCGTTAGGTTTATGCGTTTAACTCTGTTTCTCAGTAACTAAGTGATATGCAGTAAAGTGATTGATACGTAAGAGTAAGGTAGTTGCAGTCGCACGAGGTTCCGACGATGCATGCAGTAGAATACTCAAGCATGGTTCATATTTGTATAAGGTGTTACACAGGGGCGTAGCGTGGCATACTCCCTTACTCCCGGGAGTAACTTTAAAAAAACTAGAAATTGTTATTGTCCATGGGACAAAAAACGTATGGCTCCCCACTCGCCCGAACAGACATAATTGACGACTCTAGGTCCACTGTTCTTTATTGATCTGAGATCGTTTTGATATTTAATATCCCTGTGACTGTATCTACTATCTGTATCAGTAAGGCCACATAAAAAAATATTTTGTGGTTCAAGTAACCCGACCGACCCTATTTTTTTAAAGGGCCGACCCTAAAACTTCTTACCCTAGGTCCAACCATTCTCTAGTTATTGATCGGACATAGTTTTCACCGCAACCTTGACCTTTGACCTAGTGACTCCAAAATCAATAGGGTCATCTACTGGTCATGGACCAACCATCCTTCCAAGTTTGAGGACCCTAGGTCCAAACCATTCTCTAGTTATTGATTGGACATCGTTTCACCGCAACCTTGACCTTTGACCCCAAAATCAATAGGGTCATCTACTGGTCATGACCAACCATCCTTCAAAGTTTGAGGACCCTAGGTCCAATCGTTCTCTAGTTATTGATCGGACATCGTATTAATAGTCAAGGTCACCACGACCTTGACCTTTGACCTAGTGACCCCTCTACTTGTCATGACTAACCGTCGTTCCAAGTTTGAGGACCCTAGGTCCAACCGTTCTCTAGATATTGATCGGACATCGTTTTGATAGTCAAGTCCAGCGACCTTGACCTTTGACCTAGTGACCCAAAATCTATAGGGCTCATCTACTTGTCATGACCAACCATCCTTCCAAGTTTGAGGACCGTAGGTCCAACATTCTCTAGTTATTGATCGGACATTGTTTGTGACACAGACAGACCTACGGCCTTGACCTTTGACCTAGTGACCCCAAAATCAATAGGGGTCATCTACTTGTCATGACCAACATCCTTCAAGTTTGAGGACCCTAGGTCCAACCATTCTCTAGTTATTGATCGGACATCGTTTTGATAGTCAATGTCACGGAACCTTGACCTTTGACCTAGTGACCCCAAAATCAATAGGGGTCATCTACTTGTCATGACCAACCATCCTTCCAAGTTTGAGGACCCTAGGTCCAACCATGCTCTAGTTATTGATCGGACATCGTTTTGATAGTCAATGTCACCGGAACCTTGACCTTTGACCTAGTGACCCCAAAATCAATAGGGGTCATCTACTTGTCATGACCAACCATCCTTCCAAGTTTGAGGACCCTAGGTCCAACCATGCTCTAGTTATTGATCGGACATCGTTTTTGATAGTCAATGGTCACCGCAACATTGACCTTTGACCTAGTGACCCCAAAATCAATAGGGGTCATCTACTTGTCATGACCAACCATCCTTCCAAGTTTGAGGACCCTAGGTCCAACATTCTCTAGTTATTGATCGACATCGTTTGTGACACAGACAGACCTACAGACAGACAGACAGAAAGCACAAAATCAATATGGCTCCCATTACCACACAAAGTGTGGGGGAGGCCATAATAAAAATAAAAAAAGTAAAAAAAGTTGGAAAATGCCAATAAAAATAAGAGGGGCGAGAGAGGTAAGCGTGGAAATTACCAATTAAAGCTTCGTGCCCCTCGTTTTAGGAGTATATTGACAAACAGGCCACGCTAACGCCCCTGGTGTAGTAATACAGCTCAAAGCTATATAAACTAGACCAACAAATGATTGACCAACGCTGTTTTGGTAGCTCTATGTCACACTTCTGGAATATATAAACAAGAGGGCCAATATGGCCCTATATCGATCACCTGAGTACTCACCCATTATCAAACTTCTTCGAAATCTCATGGTCATATACAATCTTTGGTTAAGATTGTTCAAGAAATGTGGCCTATGTTGTGTTAACAACATTGATATAAAGACACTGACAAAGTTTGGTAAAGATCAAATGCTAAAATGAAGGTGCTAGAGTGAAACCCCTGGAGCATGGCCAAATGTAACCCCAGGGCTACATGTAATATATGAGAGATGTGTGCCTTGTGTTTCGGAGAGATTTTTTAAGTTTTTTCCTATACAAGTCTATGTAAAATATGTGACCCCTGGGGCAGGTTCAAGTGTAACCCCAGGGTCACCATTTGAAAAGTCTCAATCAACCGAGACTGCAATATTTCGTATGTGACGTGCTCTAGGCCGTTTCCATAGGTCCATTATCATACTTTTGGTAAAGGACCATAAGCTCATACTAAATGCAAAATATTAAACCTCTGACTCTTGTAGTTGCAGAAAAGAAGATTTTTTAAATCTTTTTACTATATAAAATCTATGTTAAACTGTGACGCCCGAAGACAGGGCTAAATTTGACCCCAGGGTCTCCATTTGAACAAACTTGGTGGAGGACCATAAGCTTATAGCAAATGCAAAATATTAAACCTCTGACTCTTGCAGTAGCAGAGAGAATTTTTTTAAAGTTTTTTCCTACACAAGTCTATGTAAAACTGTGACCCCCGGGTCACCATTTGAACAAAACTTGGTAAAGGACCATAATCTTATAGTAAATGCAAAAGATTAAACCTCTGGCTCTGTAGTTTCAGAGAAGAAGATTTTTTATTGTTTTCGTATATAAATCTATGTAAAACTGTGACCCCAGGGCGAGGCCAAATTTGACACCAGGGTCACCATATGAACAAACTTGGTATAGGACCATAAGGTTATAGCAAATGCAAAATATTAAATATCTGGCTCAAGCTGTTTCAGAGAAGAAATTTTTAAAGTTTTTCCCTACACAAGTCTATGTAAAACATGTGACCCGTGGGGCGGGGCCAAATGTGACCCAAGGGTCACCATTTGAACAAACTTGGTAAATGACCATAATCCTTATAGTAAATACAAAATATTAAACCTCCGGCTCTTGTAGTTTCAGAGAAGATTTTTTTTCCCTATATAAGTCTATGTAAAACTGTGACCCCCGCGGCGGGCCAAATTTAACCCCAATGTCACCATTTGAACAAACTTAGTAGAGGACCAAAAGCTGATGCTACATGTAATACATAAAATCTCTGTGCCTTGTGGTTTCAGAGAAGAAGATTTTTTAAAGTATTTTCCTTTATAAGTCTATGAAAAACATGCAAATCCCAATATACAAACATTGGACCTCCAGGGCAAGGTCATTTTTAACCCCGGGAACTTCATTTGCACAAACTGGATAGTCTAGGCATTGGTGTTCATTTTAAAAGAAAAACTGTCGAAATCTGTCCAGCGGTTCTAAGGAAGAATATTGTTTAAGGTTTTGACTATATATAATAATGGCGGCCATTTTAGATGTCGCGCTGAACTAATTTTAACAAATCTAAAAAGCTTTTATCTATGGATCATCTACGTGAAGTTTGGTCAAAATTGGTCAAGCGGTTTCTGAGGAGAAGTCGTTTGAAGCAAAAGTTAACGACGACAACGGACGGACGGACGACGGACGAACAGTGATCCCAATAGATCATCTTGAGCCTTCGGCAGGTGATCTAATAAGAACAGACAAATAATAATTGTCTTACCTTCGGTGTTGCTTTGCACCCGTCCAAGGCGTTATTCCGCCACAAAATGTTGTTACTTCCACCACATCAAAGGGTAACGTATGGACATGGTGGATAGTGCTAAAGGTTAGGCTGTCGGTTAGGATCTTGGTTCGATAAAGAACGGTTCGGTGTTACGAACTTTGCTGGTGTTTACAACAAGATTGTTGTTAGAGTTAGGAAGTAATTGAATCTGACTCTGTTTCAGAAGTAACTGATTAACGTTATGTTTTGAACTGAACTTGCTTACATCAACAATTACTTCTTTAAAAAAACAATACGATCACTTTGCTATTCAACGTAATAAAACTATACGAACTTTTACACGTGTGTGTTGTGTTGTTACACGTGCTACTTATTTCAACAAACACGTGTCAAAGTTCGTATAGTTTATTACGTAAGCTGAATGACACTACTTAATGAGGAAACAAAGCATCCTACGTCTTTAGATACTGAAGTTAAAACATAAATCATGTCCTGGTATATCCGGATAGTGTCACTTCACCACTTATGAACCCCCGGTTTCATCTGCTGAACACATTATATATGTATAATTCAATGCCTAAATTTTACCAGTTATAAAAATATAGTTGTCAACATTTTCCTTTTATTTTACGTTAGTAAAATTTCCATAAACGAGAAATGATAATGTATAGGTCTCACACCTCTATTATCTCCCCTGAAAGCTCATGGACTTAGAGACAAAAGGAAAACAGAAAATAATTTTATTTTTTCTTAATTTTAGGCAATTATTAATTCGAAAAAATAGATTTTTCTTTGCTTTGGCATACATCTGCAGTGTGCAAGACAGATGATACAGAAAATCCCATGTTGATATGAGGTTTCATTCAAATTTCAGAAGTGTTTGACCGAAGTACCGCATATTCAGCTAAACAGTGTATGAATTTTGTATTTTCCATAGCGGTCACAAAACATGAACGAGAAAAAAACCCAACCTGGCTAACTTATGTATTTTATTGTTTTAAATTACTGGTCTTGGCTATTCGGAAGATATTAAACCAACCACACTGTCTGCTGCCCTGTTTTAAAGCTCAGATGTTGGAAGAGGCTGTACAGTAACCCTATGGGAAAATTAATTGATATGTGAGACCTGAAGAGTAGCTGATTTTTCATCATAGTCACACAGATGCATTTTCTTAAAAGCCAGTTATACACCTTGATTCAATTGATTTGTGTGTTAGTTTCAAAGTAATGATTGGTCAGACAATTTCAACTAGTTGTTGGTACAGATAAAGAATGTATTTGGCAGACATTATGTCCAGTATATGCCCATATCAGGTTTTTGATATAAATTGCATAATAACATTTTCGAGCAATTTTTGCGCAAGTATGTATACCTTTTTGACAGGTGTGTAATCATGTGATAAATAAAAACATGATATTTTCTGGTATATACATGTGCATTGTTTCAGCAGCCCCATGTTCCTGTAAGGAAATATCATAGAGATAGCAGATATCTAGTTTGATATCTCCCATATTGTTGATGTCTCAAATTTAAATTGTCAATAACTCATATTTGTTGGACAGTGATCACACACGCGATTGTTGTTCTTCCAACTCTCAAATTTCTGTTGGTGTTCTCCATATGTATTACAGAGACTAATAATGTTGATGTTCTGTTTTAGGTGAACTTTCTCATTATTGTATAGTTTCGTCGGTGTGTTCTTGGGCAAGATACTTTCCCTTAGCCTCGTCCGTCGGATGGGGACGTAAACCGGGCGGTCCCGTGTATCGGTCTATCCTCCGAGCACGTTAAAGAACCATAGGAATCTATTCGATAATAAGAGTAGGGCATGGTTCCTGGATTCCTATGTATCCTTCCCCTCTCTCTGGGGCGGTTTTAAATAACATATACTGTGTTAATGAGCCGTTAAACAACAATCAATTCAATTCAATTCATTATTGTATAGCTGTTATCTAGTCGAAATAGGTGCAGTTCTTGAATTCTTTATTTTTTTACCGAAATAGTTACAGCTTCAATTATGTTTGTTCTACATGGGGTATTTATGTAATGTGTTGCATTTTCAGAAAGCAGGTGACACAGACCATGTTTGCGGAAATTTCCATGCAGATTGAAATAAAAATGGCGGATATATTACAGAAATACTATGGTTGATGGCGTTCTTGTGTATTTTTATGTTACAGGCAGAATACCGCCAAAATTCAAGTGATACTCTAACTTGCATATTTCTTCATATTCTCAGATCTAAGCTTAGTTGATGGTTTGTTTGACATGCATAATCTAAACGCATAGCTATTGACTGGTATACTTTAGACTTTTATCTTGTTACCATGGATACAGGAAACAATTATATTTTTCCTATTCAGATTTCTGCAGTTGATCATTGAATACATATGTCTGATACCATGACATAAACTAATATTATCTTAATCATGATCATATGATAGCAGATGACAAAATGAGATTCTGATGAAAATCTCATGAAGAGTGAGGCAAAAATGGTGGAGTTATTACACAAATGCTACATGTTATGAAAACATTTTTTACACTTTTATTTTACAGCGAGAACTTGTCGAATCCACGCTTTACTCTCAATCATATAATCCTGAATTATTTTACTTCTAAATATGATAGAATCAGGCTTATGGTCATATTGTATAGGTACTGCACATAGCTACTAAATGTTATGTTATGGATGATGCTAAAAATATCTACTCTCTTCAGGTCTCACACCTCTATTATCTCCCCTGAAAGCTCACGGACCTTGACAGTGTATGCAATTTGTATTTTCCATAGGGGTCACAAAACATGAGCGAGAAAAAAAATAACCTGGCTAACTTATGTATTTTATTGTTTTAAATTACTGGTCTTGGCTATACTGAAGATATTAAACCAACAACACTGTCTGCTGCCTTGCTTTGAAGCTCAGATGTTGGAAAAGGCTGTACAGTAACCCTATGGGAAAATTAATTGAGGTGTGAGACCTGAAAGTTAAGTTCCCCCATGCATGACTCTGTTACAGAGAGCTAGACCACTACCGTCAGTGTATTTACAGTGTATGTGTATACCTCCTTGAAAAATAAAGTTTATTTGAAATGAACGCTATTTCTTTTAAAAGAAAATAAATAAATGAGGTAAATGTAAATATGTAATGCAATGTTGCTATTTAATGAGCCGTGGAGCCCAGAAATATGACTTGAAATACATGTTTGTAAATCAAAAGAAAAACATTTTTCTTGAGCCAGGGCCTTTTTACCAGTTTTGGGGAAAGGGCCCTTTGGCCTAAATTGGGGAAAAATCCATGAATGGGGAATGAAATTTCTTGAGGTAATTCTTCCTAAATATATTATTGTCATCATGATGTGAATTGCTTTTTTCACCATATAAATAAGACCTGCATACAAACCTCTATGAAATCCATGTTTTTAGTTTTCCTTCAACCTCATCAGTCAACTCGTCCAGCCAAGAGTCACAGCGGATGTCAGATCAGAATATGTATTTGGTTCTGAAGTCATGCAGGCATCATGTCTCCCTATGGAAATAAATGAAACAATATATAAACACATCAATATATAACTATCATCTAAAATTTGAATATTTCATTAAGGATTCGATTTTATTTATAATTTACAGTAAGCTTGTTAGAACATAGATTGGTATAAAACATGTTGGCTATGACACTAACTTGTTCGTGGTTATGGTTGGCCTATACATGTTTTCAATTAATAGAAGGCCATGTAAAATAACAGGATATGGTCGGACTAAATGTTTTTCAAGAAATGTCAGGCCATGTAAAATAAAAGGTTATGGTCAGTCTAATTTGTATTTCAAGAAATGGCAGGTCATGTAAAATAAATTAATTTAGGTTATGGTCGGCCTATTTCTTTTTTTCAAGAAATGGCAGGCCGTGTAAATAAGTAAACACCTCTGTGCCAGGCTGTGGTAACAGGTTAATGCAGTCAGAATAAATCAAATTCAAAAGAAAGGTCATGTTAGTACGGGGTGAGGGGTGGGCAGGGACAGATGTTTTGAAATGGTTGTTGTTGTATTATCCATTGGTCACAGGTCAAGTTATGAGGTTTGACACTGCACATCATAGGTATTCCCTGTCACAGCCATACCACAGTGAATGTCACTGTGTGGGAGAAATCTTGGTCCTGGCTGGGGTCGGGAGGTAACGAGAACGAATACTGTAGAGCCCGAATTGGAGGAGAGATTTTGTGAGTGTCCGATTTAAATTATCACCCACGCACACACAAAAGAGAAGGGTGATCCTCGCAATCATGCGAATTGTCAGGGTTGATACAATCACTCAGTTTTAAGTTTATTTCAGGATCATGATGTCTTTACCCACCTCAACGTTTGAAAATGAAATTGTGTGAACAACCCATGCCATGGCATGGAAACATGCATGTGCTTCGCATAAAAAATAATGAAACAAATTATGCAGAAAAACGAGTTACAATTTACAACTAAACTTACTTGTTATGCCGTTTCAACTTTTACCAGCGTGCCAACACATTATACGTGTGCATGACGTAATCTGGCGCAAAACTTTTACAAAGGCGTTCACGCCAGTAACAGAGGTACGCGTAAAATCGATAACGGCAGCTGAATCAACCATTGTACAAAACAAAAATGGCGGCGTTTTGAATTTTTTTTAATGAAATAGTCCGGCACTGTTCACCGTAAAGAATCCCTGTAGCGGAGTATCAAAATGATCATAAATGCTGAATAATTACTTCCTGGCGCACCCACAGAGGGCTACTGCCCTGCAACGTCAGTGGCAAAAGAGGCCGCTGAGGGTTAGTAACATTTAAACACTAGATACACTTGTATGTCATGGTGACATATCGATCGACTTGTAATTGTTAAATACTTGAAACCGTGTTAATAAGACCAATGCTTAGATAGGTAAACATATGGTCCAATTAAATAGTGACATTTTTAAAGAATAACATTAAAACTTCATAATGTTACTCTTTTACTCAATATTTCGGCCCCTTGGCCTTTTTTCAAGAGGTAAAGATTTCACGAAGCACGTATGTCCCGAATAACATGAATTGCATGGGTATTAAACCATACCAGTACCAGAATAAAAACGTAGCTGCACAAGTTAAATCGAAATCAATTAGTGATTTTAAGTTAAATTGGTTAAAAAGGCTCAGTATATGTATAGAGGGTAAAACTGGAAAACTGCGTACTTATGCTACATTCAAGAAAAATATCTACATGTTGTTAAGGATCCTCAAGTTAGATTTTGTCTTACTTAAATTATAATAAGCGCATATAAATTGAAAATAGAACTTGGTCGGTACAAGAATATTCCATTAACATACAGACTCTGTAAACTTTGTGATTATATTCAAATTGAAAGTGAAATTCATTTTATGTTGGAATAAAATGTCCAAAATTTGCTACAATAAGAAATGACTTTATAACAGAGATCTCTAATACATGTAAACATGTCAATACTTTATCATGCAAAAATCAGTTTGCTTTTATAATCATTAGAACATCAGGGTTTATTTACACATGTTATACCATGAGATTTAATCATTTGAACTGTAATCTAAGTAATAAAACAGGATGTCATAATAGTCTTATAAATCATGGCTTTTATATAAATATAATGTGCACTTAACTGCTTAATTGAACTGTAGTTGTAAGAACTTATTGAAGTTCTTTAAGTGATAAACTGTAATTGTATCAGTATTTATTAACATGCACACTAGCGTTCGTTTAGTGCAGTGTGGCGGCTGTAAAAAGTCTCCCCGTGCTACGAATCAGTAGTGTTATTTTTTACTGGTCCTTTGGAACCAACGAGCCCGATATAGGTGGCTTTAAAGTAGAATACCGCTTAAGCCGGTGCTAGGGGGCGTGAGAAGTGTTGCTTCTTTCATTACATCTCATGAACAGACTCAATAAAACCGAGTATGCTGCTTTATTCTCTGAATTGTGTTAGTTGCTCTCAAAGGATCACCTTTATCAGTATTTATTATGCCTCGTTTAACTAGATGTTTACTTATGTTAATTGTTTTGTATAAATCAGAATTAAGCTTTTGTTATTGTAAAACCTCATTTATATGCAAATTATTATGTGATTACTATGCCAGTGATAGTCCATGATCCGAAAAAAAAATAATTCTATTTTATTCTATTCGTCCATTATGCGTGTAAGCGACGGAAGTTATGACTCAGCGTCATGGCTACGCTTCCTGTCCAACGTAACGTCGTTTCCCGCAATGACGTCGCGTCATGTCTCAGAATGACGTTAAATCGTTTTCCGAACTCGCCACAATTCACAACAGTTAAAATATATGCTAAAGTATCACTACAACTTTACATTACACCCAAAAGGTACTTTAGTATAAAGCTTTCTGATCCCGCAAAGATCTTCTATTAATTGTCTATATATCCGACCGTCATGAAACACTCCTTGTAATATTGTTACACGCAAATAATTTTCAATGTGACCTTCAAAATGTCTATATATCGTTTTTTTCTGCCTGCAATCTTATATCCCGGAGGTGCTCGGTCATGCATTCTTTCAAAGTTCTTTCTGCTTCTCCTACGTATATTGTTTTGTCACATCGTGCACATATTAGGCCATATACCAGATTCCTGTCAGTGCAACTTATATTTGTGACTGAGCGAAATGATTCTTTCCAAGATACGTCAGAAATGTTCACGCAAAATGGACGTGACATAAGTGCTTCGTGAAATCTTTACTACTTGAAAAAAACAAAGAGCCGAAATATGGAGTAAACTAGTAACACTATGAAGTTTTAATACTACTTCCCTTTATGGAAGAGTTATTGAAGATAATAAATAACATTAAAGTATGCATAAAATCTAAAAGCGAAAAAGAAAGCCACTTTAACCTTGTAACCTACTTTTTTCAATATGACGAACATTTATATTAAGTAATGCATTTTTAACGTATTCTGTTGTTGTGCTATCAAATTATCTTTATCATCTCATTCTCATCACATTCTTTTGAATGCATAAGTTGGTTGCAGTATACATTATTCCTAATTACTCACTTTATATGAAAACATGAAGTGTGCTGATAAAATACATAAAAATAATCAAAGTCCGCTTAAAGATATAAACTTCTTTAAACTGGTATGAAATAATACAAAAAAAACAAAAAATGATCCATTTATTGCAGATTCTCCGTTTATAAGAAAATGAAGCATGGGTCATCCTAAATTACCTCCCATTTAATTGAATATGGTTTGAATTTCAAGTAACTGTAATTCAGTGTTAACATTGAATATTTCAACAAAAAAAATTGCAACCGCATTTGTAGTGGTAATGCTAATAAAACATGTTGTCAAACTAATTTTATTTGGCAGATTTTAGAATAACCACACTATTTTAAGGTACTTAACAAAAACTAAGTCATTAGTTTGCAGTTCAACCGTATCTCCAATCAAACATGATATGCACAAGACAATGGGAATATTATTGACATATTCTTAGGTGGGTACTTAGGAATTTTGATTAATATAACTTATAATTTCACAGCAAATAACACATGTTGGCGACGAGGATACATATTAATATATTCTAATTAATATGATTGACATTAAAGCAGGATAGTATTGTCAAAGATTGACGTTTCCTAATTTTAACTTCAAATGCATAGGGTGTGATGCCTAGATCAAACCAAGAACGAAAAGTGGGCGTTAAAAAAAGCACATAGGAAGAATACATTCACTAGGAAATTTGTGATTTCGCGTAGATTAATCACAATACCGTTCAAAATGTTACGGCTGCAAACGCATAGGGCATTTAGTGCGCTTGTGTCCAAGTGAGAAGTGCAAAGAAGGGCAAAAAAACATTCAGCATATGTGGTAAAAATGAAATAGAAGCAATCTAACATTGATTTTGACTTACACTTTGTAAGTAGATAAAAAATCGAACAGGAAAGGTAGCATTCAAGAAGGAGAGTCAAGAACACACACACACAGAGAAACAAAGAACAACTTCAAAGATGAATTAAAGGCAAGATAAGACATCACAAACACAAAAGGGTTGACAATAGTGCTACCACCTTGGAACGGTCAGTGGCAAACGAGGCCGCTGGGGGTTTAAACCAGGATCTAGGGTGCCTCAAACCTCACTATTACCCTAATGTCATCCCAATAAACGGGACAGTGTAAATAAAGATATCCCCGCCAGGTTATAATCTCTAACAAACAAGGCAACATTAATAGGCAATATAAGTAAAACACATAAATAATCATGTACATATAATATAAAATAAAGCCTAGAAAGTAAGAACACACTGACTTGGCAGAAGCCAGAGCAACAAGAGAACAAACCGTTAAGGGTACGAAAAGATAAGAGTAAAGACAAACATCAAATGCTACCGTCCTATAAGGAGCTAGGCAGACGCCATCATAGGGTCCACAATCCGTCCGGTCATCGCAAAATCAAAGAGGAAACGTACTGGGGAACTGTAAATGGGTCAACCACTAAACATGCAGTGCGTTGCAAATTGACGAGGTCATAACCTCTTTTGGTAAACGTTTTAACAAGTTTAATAAAGAGCGTATGCAAGTGATTATGACCACGGCTTTTACGAATTTTGTAAATCGCATCACCATGGAAGTCAGGTTGTGATTATATACCTATATAATTTAAAGGGTAGATAAAAGTAGATCAGGGTTATGATAACATTTTGCAAATGTTTTTCGAAGTTTATGGTAACGGTAGCCGTGCTGGAGTAGCTTTTTAGTTATACACATATTACGAATATTAAAGTCCTTAACACGACTACAAGCTGTAGAGAAACGAATAGGTTGAGAAACAGAGAGCCATAAGAAGTAGCTCGGGGAAAAAATCCATCTAAATGGGGATAATTAACAATATTAAAATTAAAATCATCACTCCTGTCATAAAGTTTACAAAAAATTTCGCCATTTTCAATAGAGATATGTAAATCAAGAAAAGAAGCTACAGTATCAGAAATGTTATCTTTGTTGAGTTGAAGTTCCCTAATAGATATTATAAACCATCGTAGAAAAAAAAGGATTGTCAATGTCCAGTATGTCATCCAAACACCGATAGGTGTCAGTAGTATAGATACTGAGAGTACCAGCACAGTTTCCCCTCGCGGGCCTCAAACCCAAGCAACGGTAAAATATGCCAGCCGTGGCTATAAACTCAAGCACGCCGTCATTTACAAAAAAAATCTAAATGAAAGTCATGCTTAAGTCAAAAGCCCCGACCCATATTATTAGTTGCCTGAGCAACCCCGGTCTGGGAAACGCCGCTGATACTCTCAGTATCTATACTACTAATCAATCCGGTTTGTCATTTTAATAACATAACATTTGCAACTCATTAAGCAAAATCAGACGGAACCGAGCAGTAGTCTTCATCATAGCTCTGCATATCATATTTTACCATGGAATTTTATTTATATGCCAATGTATCTTGTCCGTCATCTAGTATGTATCATTTATCATCATAAGCTTATAAACTTTTTTTATTTATTGCATAGCTGCTTATGTTATGCTTTTATGATCTAATGACTTTCATCTCATGGTGAGCTTCTGTTGCCGTAAACAAAATCTTTTTGTAATCATCATGTGCTATCTGTTTTTTAACAACACACTTTTTAACACCCTTACATTTCTTTGTTCTAACCTCATTGTCTAACATCTACGAATATAGTTACTTCGTAGTCCGACAAATTCAACAATGGGTATTCCACAAGTTTCATCTTTCATCTTGCCAATAACCTTTTTATTATCATTAAAATGAAACTGACTTTTCGGATCATAATCACAATTATCAAAAAGTTCTTTATCCTTGTAAAAGTCTGCATACACATCTTTTGTTTTTATTTCATAGCATAAGGAATCGGTATCAGTAAATAATAATTTAGCTTTTTTATCATATTTATTTTTAATGTAGTTGTAATGGAGATTATACATCAAATATTTTGACAAGTCTAAAATACACATGCCAACATAACAAGGACGATTTAAAACTAATCGTTCTTTTATTCTGTTTATGGCAAATAAATGTTCATTAAACATTTTACAAGAAATAAATGAAAGTCTTGCTGCATATTTTAAGATAACCTCCTCGTCGTGAGTCAATTTAACATTAATTATTTTTCTCAAATTTTCCATAGTTTTACCAAAAACTGAATTGTTCATCAGTTTGAAGAAATCCTTTCAAAAGCATTTTTACCAGCTGTTCTCTTAGCAGTATTAAAGTCTTTTTATGTCTTTAACCACTGTGATTCATCAAACTGTAGTATTCGGTGTATTTTTGTTACCTTTAATCAAAGCTTTTTATATAATTCTAAGTTTCTAAAATGCACGACATACTTTTCTTTATTTTTTAGTGTTGTGACAAGTTTGTTAACTTTACTAGATCCTAAATTAAACTTTTGTTTTAATTTTTTACAATAGTCTGACAACCACTCATCTTTTATATTTAAACTTTCTGGAGCGAGAGGATAATCATAATGCGAGTCGTGCAGTTTTTCAGGATACTTGATATCACACTCGACAATGTAATTTAATTTTCCTTTTTCAATCTTGTTAACCCACTTGAAGTTGCCAGTAGGTAACGGTTGACACATAGCCCACCCATACAAGTGATTAGCATCAAGATATATTATGTACTTGCTTTCTTTTTTCTTGTCATAGTTTTTCATATATTTATTGTTAAGCTGTGAATATCTGTTTGCAATATAACTCGTACCGCCTCTTAATCCTTTTTCCACTAAACAAATATTGATCAATATCAGTGATTAAGCCAAGTTTGATACCAGTCATCTTAAGGCATGCATCCCAAGCTAAACCAGGACTACTGAAGTAGTGACAAGGATCTAATTTGTAATACTCAATACACATTTTTCTAAAATTTTCAAAAACATCTGTCAGCAACAGCACATCATGATATTCTCCCATATTTTTAATCTTAAATGTTTTCCATATGGTTTTAGCGAGTTCATAATCTGCATCTGAAATATGCTCATCATTCAATTGAGAATAAAAGCTATCTTTACCAGGTAACTTAGTATCCTTGAAGCGTTCAAAACTGCTCATGTAATCATAAGGATAAACACCTTTTCGTTTTATTAATTCTAACTTGTCGCCAGAGTATTCCTGAGCGGTATACTAAAACGAGGGGATGTTTTTTACTAAATTATCAAGCGATTGAGACATAAACTGGAAACTGTCAATAAACACTGAACTTTTTCCTAACATAAAAGCCATGTACTTTTCCATGTTATTTCGTATAACATTTATTTTATTTTCAAACTTTCCGATGTGCTGCATTATAAAGTGAGAATCATAACTACTCAAATTATGAAACACGATAGGTATTTTTTCAGTCAGCTTGAAATTAATATTACATATATTGTGAGCGCTACCCCTATACTTTCCATTTATATGACAATGATCCCTGACTTTTCTAATGAAGTTTTTGTATGCCACTGTATGACCTGCGTTACCTTTTCCGAGAGTTGTTACAAAACCATGACCGCAAATATGACATGATTTAGATTTTTGGAATTTAGCTTCTTCTTCTCCTGACATCACCAAATCTTTCTTAAAATGCGTATTCGTAGTTTTCTTGCACCACTTTTCTTCTTCTATCATTTTTTCAAAAAACTTGTAAACAGCATTTGGTCCTCTATACGTTACAACTGGTTTTGAATATTGATCATCATAACAACAAGCAACTTTATACCCATACAGCTATAGAACCGTTTTATTACCGAGCACAAACTAGTTTGAAACGATAGCAAAACGAACTCAAAACGCGGCACAAAACAAACGCGTTTAACTGGAGTTCTGCAGATCAACCAATGAAAATTGAAGAAAAACGTTTCCAACGTTTTTTTCGACTGAAAACGGGTTTGTCGAGTTTTTGCGTTTGTAAGTTTAGCCAAGGATTTGTCAATAAGCTTATTGACTTATTGACAAATCCTTGGTTTAGCCAATCAGGTTGCTGATATTTAGTTTGGCCAATCAGAACGCGAAACGCCTAAACTGTAAACGGTGACTGAGCAAACGGTAAAAAACGGGTTTCTGCGTTTTTCCGTTTGACCAATGAGAATGCAGATCATTTAACCACTAAAACATTCCGTTGCGCTAAATAAATCTATATAATTATTTCGTACCAGCGGAATACTATTTTATATTACTGGCGATACTTTGTTAAGCTATACATGGTGTTGTATAAGGAATGAGTAACATAGCTATATCTATATTATGAACATGTCATTCGGCGGATCCAACATGCAACTGTGCAACATACAGGCATCTTTCAAAGCGTCAAATACTGTTTATTTTTTACTAATTGCATGTAATAAAGTATTATGTTATAAAGTGTTATTACATTTATAACAACAACGTTTTGTAGTTTCACATTCATAATGCTGTTTTTTAATAATTTGCAAACTTCAAAAATGGGATTTTGAATTCAGACTATTCGATAAATATATTCCGCCTCATGCGGAGAATTCAAAATAAACACATACAAAATAATCACACGAACAAAGAGGAAATAGCATGCAAACATATAGCTACTAAAGGAAATTAACATGTATCTAAGAGAAGCCTAAACATATATGTATGACAGTTGTATAAACGTATCTAAATAAAAAAAAACGTATAAGAAACAACAATATAATAACTTATCAATAACTTCAAAGGTTATGATTAATTTAATGAAGGTCTGCGCTCCCGTTATTGAACGATAACCTGAGCAAATGAACGATAAACTAAGACCACACTTTTCTCTAGAAATAATCAAGGATCGTTGTCAGTCTTTCATGTTTTCATTCCGACGATCACTCATTTGACGCACCAAGTGTATATGTATAATGGAAAGTGTACAAAAAATGATAAAAGCAAATCATGAAATATTCAGGATTGAAAAAGTAATACGACGTGATTATAAAAAGAAACAAGCATTGATTATATGGAAGGGTTACAATGAAGATTTCAATAGCTGGATTCCATTCAAGGATATTGAAAATATTAAATAGCAAAGTGTAGAAAAATAAAATATGATATGCAGAGCTATGATGATGACTACTGCCCGGTTCCGTCTGACTTTGCTTAATGAGTTGCAAATGTTATGTTATAAAATGACAAACCGGATTGATTAGTAGTATAGATACTGAGAGTATCAGCGGAGTTTCCCAGAGCGGGGTTGCTCAAGCAGCTAATAATATGTGTCAGGGCTTTTGACTTAAGCATGACTTTGATTTAGATTGTTTTGTGTAAATGACGGCGTGCTTGAGTTAATAGCCACGGCTGGCATATTTTACTGTTGCTTGGGTTTGAGGCCAGCGAGGGAAAACTGTGCTGGAACTCTCAGTATCTATACTACTGATGTCATTAAATACTTCAATTACATCTGTCTGAGTATCGGAATTTTGTTACGGTAGTAAATGCAAATGAGTAAGCACTACGAGAAATTGATATCAAGTTATCCAAACAGGTCATAGCAAAAGTTAAAATTACATCATATTCAGCAGGTGATTACATACCACTACTTGGTCAAGGCAAGGCATATACTCTACGGACTGAGGACAATATCGATAAGGATTTAAATAAGCTCAAGAGGTAATTCACTCTGTGAGGTTTAGTGAAAGGGCAGTACCAATGGTATTAGGACACAGTAGACTCATTTAATTGCGGAAGTATTCTCTGTATGTCATTCAACGTGAAATACGCCTCCTATACCTTAAATTAATTACATTCTTATTAGTGACATGGCAACAGGTATGCATAGACTACACGGCTTTAAAGGACAGTCGTTATTGAATGTTACAAATAGTTATTTAGAGTGGATTGAGGTCATTCATAAGGAATCTACAACAACCTACATTACATTTGAACAATTGAAATTTAGTCAAAATAACACAGGGTGAGACGAGTTGCAAATTACCTCTCATGAACAAACTCTATAAAACCGAGTCTGCTACATTTCTCTCTTGGTTGTGTTTGTTGCTTCCAAGGGATCCCCTTCTGAGTATTTATAGTTATAGTATCAATGAAATTATGCCGTAGTTTAATATCTTCAAATTATAACTTTTCACTTCAATAAATAAAAATGTCACTAGCATAAGTTGTTATGTTATACTGCGATATAGTTTCACAAAAGTCATGACGGTAAGACAAATGTAGGAGTTTCAATAACGAGCTTGTCAATCATTTACACTCACGCACTCTTCGAATATCCAAGACAGCCTATTTGACGATGTTGTGTTCGAGATTGACTATTCGAAGTATTTGTGCGTCTATGCCTTCAAGAGCGCATGAATGTATCAGGCAACACACTAGTTATTGAAAATCCCGCAAACTGCGTTACTGTCAGGATGTTCGTGACGCTATATCACAGTTTAACCTAGTGAATGTTTTATTTGAATAGGTGAAAGTGAAATGATTTATATTCCAACTTATTTTGGTCCGCAAGTATATTATTTACGGGCGAAGCAAGAAGATTCGTGATAAAAAAAAAGAGATAGGTGTATAAGCTTTACATTATAAAACTGATTGGTCCACTAGCTGTCAGAATAAAGACACATACGTT
Organism: Cyrtodaria siliqua; assembly: GCA_037043455.1. Taxonomy (NCBI): domain Eukaryota; kingdom Metazoa; phylum Mollusca; class Bivalvia; order Adapedonta; family Hiatellidae; genus Cyrtodaria; species Cyrtodaria siliqua. The sequence continues at coordinate 87,505 of JAWPHD010009023.1, read as the reverse complement.
AATATATTGACTTACCTAATAGTATATACCTTGCCATCTATCCTTTTAACAATCCGTCTGCCACTCACATTGATTATAATAATCTTAAGTACGCAAATGACGTCGGTCGTGTTCAGGTGTCACAGTCTATCTGTTGCTATCTGTAGTGCAAAAAACATTTAATTTTACCCTAGCATGTTTGTAGAGATATATGTAAATTTATTTATAAATAGTGTTGGTCATAGGTATATGACATGTAAATGGGATGGACGTATCCCACAAACAAATAGTTTTGGTCATATCTATATGACATGTAAATGGGATGGCTATATCCCACAAACAAGTAATTTAGGTCATACTACTTGGATATTCTTTGATATTCTTTGATATGCTCAGATTTGCTAAATCATACATCTAGTTAGTATATGACGTGTGTTTGTTAGCCTAGTGTAGTACATCTATGCACACTGTAATATACATTTGGATGTTCAGTCATGAAGTTTAGTCTAGTCATGCACAATATGGATGGGATAGCTATATCCTACAGTGCCAAAGATAAACATATATTCTATGACAAGGGGTACTTTTCTCTGTAAAGAAATATATATTGAAATCCTCCTTTGACGTGTTAAGAGTAAATTTCATGGTGGTGTGCTAACACTGCATATTAATTTTACGAAAATAACACAGTTTTGAGTCTAGAATTGTTATTTTCCCCTTGGTCATTCACTCATGATTTGGTTTTCCGTGAATCTTTAAATGTTAATGCATAAATGTCTCAAAGAAATGTTTTATCTGGGCACTGTCATTCCTATGAAATCAACACAGATCAAGTGTTGTATGCCATGTACGTTAGTATATGACATTTGTATGAGACAACTGTAGCCCATGGGATAGCTATATCCCACATACACTGAACACTGGTTTTGGCCATAATTATATGACATGTAAATGGGATAGCTAATCCCACAAACAAGTAGTTTAGTTCATAGTTATATGACATGTAAACGGGATGACTATATCCCTCAAAGAAGTAGTTTATGTCATAGGTATATATCAGTATTTCAGGTCATAGCTATATGACATATAAATGGGATAGCTATATCCCTCAAAGAAGTAGTTTAGGTCATAATTATATGACATGTAAACGGGATAGCTATATCCCTAGAAGAAGTACTTTATATCATATGTATATGACGTTAAATGGGATAGCTATATCCCACAAATCAGTAGTTCAGGTCTTAGCTATATGCCATGTAATGGGATAGCTATGTCCCACAACAAGTAGTTTAGTTCATGGTTATATGACATGTAAACGGGATAGCTATATCCCTCAAAGAAGTAGTTTAGGTAATAGCTATATGAAATGTAAATGGGATAGCTATATCCCTCAAAGAAGTAGTTTATGTCATAGGTATATGACATTGAATTGGATAGCTATATCGCATAAATCAGTATTTCAGGTCATAGCTCTATGACATGTAATGGGATAACTATATCCCACAAACAAGTATTTCAGGTCATAGCTATATGACATATAATGGGATAGTTATATCCTACAAACAAATATTTCAGGTCATAGCTATATGACATGTAAATGGGATAGCTATATCCTACAAACAGGTAGTTTATGTCATAGCCATATGAAATGTTAACGGGATAGCTGTATCCCACAAAGAAGTAGTTTATGTCATAGCTCTAGGACATGTGCATGAGAAAGCTATATCCCACAAACAAGTGTTTAGTCTTAGCTATGTGATATTTATACGAGATACCTATAAGTAGTTTAGGTCATAGTTATATGACATGTAAATGGGATAGCTATATCCTACAAACGAGTATTTTAGGTCATAGCTTTATGACATGTAAATGGGATAGCTATATCCCACAAACTTATAGTTTATAGCATAGCTATATGACATGTAAATGGGATAGCTACATCCCACAAAGAAGTAGTTTCTGTCTTAGTTATATGGCATGTACATGGGATAGCTATATCCTACACAGATGCAATTTATGTCAAAGCTATATGACATGTAAATGGGATAGCTATATCCAACACAGAAGTAATTTACGTCATAGCTATATGACATGTAAATGGGATAGCTATATCCCACCCACTAGTAGTTTATGTCATAGCTATATGACATGTAAATGGAAAAGCTATATCCCACAACCTTGTAATTTATGTCATAACTATATGACATGTAAATGGGATAGCTATATCCCACAAAGACGTAGTTTCTGTCATAGTTTTATGACATGTCCATGGGATAGCTATATCCCACAATGAAGTACTTTAGGTCATAGCTATAGGACATGTAAATGGGATAGCTTTATCCCACAAACAAGTAGTTTAGATCACAGCTATATGACATGTATATATATATATATATATCCCACTACTGGCACTAGCACGGTTTGGGTGTTTTGGGTCATGCTGTCATTACATGTACATTATATTTTGGTTGTTTTATTTCTCTGCGCCATTTCACTATATATAGCTATATCCCACGTATTCAGAAAAAGCGTTTTGTCATAGTTATATGAAATGTATTATGTATACATTTATGAGGTAATTTTAACATGTCAGCACATATAACAGTTGTTTTGCAGCATACATACAACTGACATTTAAACACGTGTAATAGCCTTTTCCTAATAACTGCAGAATTAAATAAGTTCGTTTAAAGGTCATAGAATTTGATATGACATTTGGATTGGTTGCCGTATTTATATAGCGGCATAACAATTAATTGAAATCATACCTTCTGATTTGCGTATATGTTACTGGCATAGTCAATTAACACGTACCACGTTGATTTGTTTAGAGCGAACAACAGCTATATACTGAGTAGATTAGATAATAATTAGATTTATTAACTAGTGTATGATGATAAAATGGTAGTCGGGAATAACTTGTTAATTCATATTACGAAACTTATGTGCAGTGCACATCTTTCTGCATAACTAACGAATACTGTATTCGCAATTACAAGGGTTGTGGATTATGCGCATTTCATTAATGGCATCCTAGTAGATGGGTGGTAAAACAAAACCTGTGGATATATATGTGTGTATATGGGTATATGGGTATATATGTATATATTTATATATATATATATATATATATATATATGTAAAGGGAGATAATATGAACTCACTACGGCAACTTTCGAAATTGGGATTTCGTAAGAGATTCACGTTCACAAAGCAAAATTATATATAGGGAGAAATATTTGTGAACTACCAAGGACAGACAACCTTCGGACGAACTACGGCAGGGCGCCTAGCTATGACGAGATACACAGAAATCAAGCAATCACTCCCTAAAAATGATAGCTGCAACACACGTTGATGAACTGTATCTCTACATCATAACACACTCGTCTGGAGGCACAATTAACATATAGACGCATACATACATACAATTATAGCTCATATGAGTGGGCCACATTTAAGCATTCAACCGTACACAGCTATATTGAGACAGTGACAATGAAAGGTACCCGATCTTGGGGATACTGTGAATTCAGTTAATATAATAAAGGGAGATAATTTGAACTCACTACGGCAACTTTCGAAATTGGGATCTCGTAAGAGATTCACGTTCACAAAGCAAAATTATATATAGGGAGAAATATTTGTGAACTACAAAGGACAGACAACCTTCGGACGAACCACGGCAGGGCGCCTAGCTATGACGAGATACACAGAAATCAAGCGTATGCATTCACTCCCTAAAAAGGATAGCTGCAACACACGTTGATGAACTGTATATCTACATCATAACACACTCATCTGGAGGCACAATTAACATATAGACACATACATACATACAATTATAGCTCATATGAGTGGGCCACATTTAAGCATTCAACCACATTTAAATGTGGCCCCCTCATATGAGCTATAATTTTATGTATATATTTCAAAATTAATTGTACAATTTGAACATTTACAGTCATGTCCAAACAACCGCATTCTAAACGCCGCAAGACGACCAATTCATTGACACGCTGTAAACAACAGGCGATCCAGACAAATGCAACGCCACCCGATGGTCTTCCATCACAGCAGCTAAGAGCTATGCCCTACCGACCTCCTGTTAAACCAGGTCTCTGACAGACCCTAATGAACAGCCCATCCAAACAATTACACCACCACCGGATGAGGTTCCATCGCAAGAGATAATTACCATGGCGACGCGGTCATGTAGTCTGTACTATGGTGCTAATGGCATCTGGTACGGATCATGTTTTTGTACTTGGTATGTTAGTGCTTTACACAGGATACGAGGATTATTTATTTCACCACAATGTGAACTATCATGCTGTCATGCCATGACATCTTACATTTTACTTAATACTGAATGTTATGTACCATGGTGCTTAGGGCATCTGGTATGTGCGTCTGCTGCTATGTGTATTTACTTACTTCTACATGTTTTGTACCATGGTGCTAAGGGCATCTGGTATGTCATCATGTTGGAAGATCATTTTTTTGTACTTGATATGTTCGTGCTTTACACAGAATATGAGGATTATTTACTTCACCACATTGTGAGTTATGATGCTGTCATGCCATGACATATTACTATTTACTTACGGAATATTATGTACCATGGTGCTGAGGGCATCTGTTATGTCGTCATGTTGAAACTTGTTACATAAATGGATTGATTGTGATTAGATACCTTGCCATAATAATGTGACTTTTTAAGTTATCATATGTTGTTTACTAAGCACTGAGGGCACATGCGGTAACTTCTGGTATGTTATCGTGATCGGGACTCAGTGTTTTTATAGAATTGAATGTGTAGTTAGTTGTTATGTTATTTACTTGACCACATAGTGCCGGTGAACACATGTGCACATAACATATGCGTATTTCGCTATGTACTTATGGCAGGTTCTGTACCATGGTGCTAAGGGCATCTGGTATGGCATCATGCTTGGTACTCTGCGTTTTTTTTACTGAAGTGATTGTATAGCAAATTGTCTGACGATATTTTTCATCACAGCGCATATTAGTTTGTGGTTATATATATACCATTTAAATATATTTTACGCTGGCATGTTCAATATTCTCGTCGTTCTAACTTTAAACTTGATATACCGTTCATCTTGTAATTCAGATTTGTATTATAATTTACACTCGCACGTTACGGGTGGGGTATTGCTTTTGGCAATTTTGGCGTTTTAAGTTCCCCACACCTTCGATGTGAAAACATATATCTCATTTATTGTAAAACAAAAATGCTATTACTATTTGATTTTCAATTTCAATATTTCTTACTGGTGTTCTTTGGTACTTCCATACAATTGTTTATGATTTCCCACATCAAACAAAGCGTAACTTTATAAGTGTAAATTATAAGGTATACATAAATGTAAATTCATTTATAAATACATGTTTTATTGTTAACTTAATCTCTACCAGGGTACCTGTAAATATACGAGTATAATGATCTATTAAAGTATACCTAAGTGTCGTTATCACGCTAAAAGCATACATAACACATTAACCGTTATGCGCATTATCTTCCCAACTGGAGTCTCTCTAGATGACGCTTTCACAAAGCATCAGACAATTATACAAACGTCATACATTTTGCAAATTCCCACCATCCCACCCTTTTGTCTATCTATAATGCAGTCATCCCAGGATAACATATACTAGTACATTATACATATTTATACCTATATAGGTACAGGTTTTCGGGTTGAGATTTATTAAAATATGCAATATAAATATTTTAAACAGGATCGCATGTTTCTGACATATATAATCTATTTTAAAAAAATGGTGTTTTAAGTTCTCCACACCTTTGATGTGAAAACATATATATCATTTATTGTAAAAAATAAATGTTATTACTATTTGATATGTCAAGACAGCGTGACCGTCAGAAAACTAAAGCAACGAGTACTCAATCACTGGCTGATATAGCTGCATACACAAGGCTACGAAATAAAGTTAATAATCTAAAAAGCCACGCTACAGAACGTTTCTTTAATACTGTTGAACACATAATTACCGAAACAAATATCAACGACAGACGCCAGTATTGGAAACTTTTAAAATATTTCATCAAGTCAAACAAAACTAGGAAACTATCCCACCTTTAAAAACAGACTTACCTACTGGCGAATCGTCATACTCAATAACTGACCAAGAAAAAGCGAATGTTTGAATGATTACTTTGTTTCAATATCATCATGATCATCAGTTGATGATTATAATGTTGAATTACGTATTTTTCTTTCAAAATCTAACAATAAGTTAGAAAATATGTATTTAGAAGAATTCGAAATAGTTGACATTATCAAGATTTTAAACGTAAATAAAGCATGTGTGGAGGATGAAATAAGCCATAGGATGTTAAAGGAAACTGCAAAACAATTTCAAAACCCCTACATATTCTTTTTAACAGATCATTGAACGAGTGCGTTTTCCCAGACTTATGGAAATGTGCTATGGTCATGGCACTTTTAAAAAAGTCAGACCCAAGACTCCCTACAAACTATAGACCAATAGCGTTATTAAGTTGTGTTGGTAAAGTAATGGAAATAATAGTATTTAAACATGTGTATAATTTTCTACTTTTGTTTGATCTTATCTTTAGGAATCAATCAAGTTTTCTCCCTTGTTATTCTACTACATATCAACTTATCGACATGTACCATCATATATGTCAGGCATTCGATGCTAAACAATTTACATGTATTATATTTAATGATATATCTAGAGCGTTTGAACGTGTTTGGCACAAAGGTCTTTTGTTTAAGCTAAAACAATATGGTATCGATGGCAAGCTTTTAGCTTTTATATCTGATTATCTCTCAAACAGATCTCAAAGAGTCCGCGTCGGAACTACAACCTCCGAATCTAAAACACTAACTGCTTTATTTTTTATATATGTAAATGAAATTGCCGAAAATATGCTGAGTAAAACTCGTTTGTTTGCTGATGACAGTTCGTTCGTCTCAACATCTAGTATACACGGCATGGAAGGAATCCTTAATCACGACCTGCTCATGATTACGGAATGATCAAAGCAATGGCTCGTGCAATTTAATCCTGCCAAAACAGAAGCAATGTTCTTTTCCTTAAGTAATAATGATTGTCTTCCAACTTTATATCTAGACAATGTCCCGCTAACCTTTGTTGATATTCATAAACTTTTAGGAGTAACACTGAGCAATAATGGTAAATGGCACGAACACATTAAAAATATTGTTGCTTCTGCGTCAACGGTGCTTGGATTAATGAGAATGCTTAAATACAAAGTAGCGCGTAAAACACTCAATCATGTACTTTACTAGAAAAAGATAGCTTGGAAAAGTTGCAATATGAGGCAGCTCGTATTGTGACGGGTCTAACCGTATCCATACAGTATCCATACATCGCTTAATATCCGAAATATGATGGATTTCACTTTCTGATAGAAGGAAAATGCAAAAACTTATTTCAGTTTATAATGTTAAAAATGGAACCGTTCCAAATTACATTTCAAACATTTTCCCACAGCTAGTTGGAGTTGTCAGCGCATACAATCTCAGAAATATCGAGAACTACGCTACTACTGCTAGGAGAACAGAAATATACAATAAATCGTTTGTTCCTTCCTCTCTTGAACTATGGAATGACTTGCCAATAAAAATACAAAACTCAGAAAGTATCTTAATTTTTAAGAAAAGGTTATTTACATCTGTATTTTTTAGTACAAAAGTGCCATCTTACTACTTATGTGGACAAAGGTTATTTGCTGTTTTACATGCCAGAATGAGGAATGTTTGTAGCAATCTTAAAATCGACTTATACCTTAACAATTTACGAGATACACCGACTTGCGAGTGCGGCTGTGAAGTAGAAGATGCTGAACACTATTTTTGTCAATGTAACACATTTTCAGCATATCGGCTTCATATGTTTCAGTCTACTCGCCAGTTACACCCGTTAAATGTAAGCACACTCCTTTATGGTCGTGAACAGATAACTGAGAGAGAAAATAAATCCCTCTTCGAAGCAGTTCAAATATATATACGAGAAACACATAGGTTTACATAGGTGTCTGTTTCTCCGACGCATTAATACTATTATAGTGTTTGCTGTTGTTGTTATTACATATCTCAAGTTATAGAGCTGTTACAGTTGATGTAACTTGTATACACTGTTAAAAGCGTTAATGTTTGGAATTTAGAGATTGGGGAAAACTCTCTCTCCCTCTCTCATATGTTGTGTTCACTATTCATCATTCTCTCTCTCAATGTATTATTTGCCAAGAATATAGTTTACTTCGTAGTCTAACAAATTCAGCAATAGGTATACCACAAGTTTCATCTTTCATCTTTCCGATAACCTTTTCATTAGCATTAAAATGAAACTTACTTTTTGGATCATAATCACAATTATCAAAAAGTTCTTTATCCTTGTAAAAGTCTGCATACACATCTTTTGTTTTTATTTCGTAGCACAAGGAAACAGTGTTAGTAAATAATAATTTAGCTTTTTATCATATTTGTTTTTAATGCAGTTGTAATGAAAATCATACATCAAATATTTTGACAAGTCTAAAATACACATACCAACATAAATAGGACGATTTAAAACTAGTCTGTCTTTCATTCTGTTTATGGCAAATAAATTTTCATTAAACATTTTACAAGAAATATATGAAGGTCTTGCTGCATATTTTGAAAGGACCTCCTCGTCGTGAGTTAATATAATATTAATTACTTTTCTCAAATTTTCCATAGTTTTGCCAAAAACTGAATTGTTCATCAGTTTAAAAAAATCTTTGTCAAAAGCATTTTTACCAGCTGTTCTCTTGGCAGTATTAAAGTCTATGTATGTCTTTAACCACTTTGATTCGTCGAACTGTAGTATTCGGTGTATTTGTGTTACCTTTAATCCAAGCTTTTAATAAAATTCTAAGTTTCTAAAATGTAGCACATACTTTTCTTTATTTTTAAACGTCGTAACAAGTTTATTTACATTGCAATGTCCTAATTTAAACTTTTGTTTTAAAATTTTACAATAGTCTGACAACCCCTCATCTTTTATGTTTAAACTTTCTGGGCAAGAGGATAATCATTCTGCGAGTCATGCAGTTTCTTAGGATACTCAAGATCACACTCAACAATTTCCTTTTTCGATCTTATTAACTCACTTAAAGTTACCAGTAGGCAACGGTTGGCACATGGTCCACCCATACAAGTTATTAGCATCAAGATATATTATGTACTTGCTTTTTTTTTTCTTGTCATAGTTTTTCATATATTTATTGTTAGCCTTTAAATATCTGTTTGCAATACAGATACCGCCTCTTAATCCCTTTTCCACGAATACATATTGATCAATATCAGTGAATAAGTCAAGTTTAATTCCAGTCATTTTTAAACATGCATCCCAAGCTAAACCAGGACTACTGAAGTAATGGCAAGGATCTAATTTATTATACTCAATACACATTTTTCTAAAGTTTTCTAAAACGTCCGCAAGCAGCAGCACATCAGTCTTTAGATACAGATCATGATATTCTCCCATATTTGTAATCTTAAATGTTTTCCATATTTTTTAGCATGATCATAATCTGCATCTGAAATGTGTTCATCATTTAATTGAGAATACAATAATTTTTTTCAGGTAATTTAGTTTCCTTAAAACGTTTAAAACTGTTCGAGTAATCATAAGGATAAATACCTTTTCTTTTCTTTTTAATAATTCTAGCTTGTCATCAAAGTATTCTTGCGAGGTATATTAAAATGTTTTTTTACTAAATTAATGATTGAGACATAAAATGAAAACAATAAACACCAAACTTTGTCCTAGTATAAAAGTCATGTACTTTTCCATGTTACTTGGTATAACATTTATGTTTTGTTTAAACTTTCCGATGTGTTACATTATAAAGTGAGTATCATATCCTCTCAAGTTATGAAACACAACAAGTATCTTTTAAGTCAGCCTGAAATTAATATTACATAGGTCGTGAACGCTTCCTATATACTCCCCAGTTATATGACAATGGTCTCTCACTTTTCTGATGGAGTTTTCATATACTACTGTACGACCCGCGTCACCTTTTTTGAGAGTTATTACAAAACCATTACCACAAATTTGACATGATTTAGATTTTAGAATTTAGCTGCTTCTATCGACGACATCACCAAATCTTAAATATGCATTCATAGTTTTTTTGCACCACTTTTATATCATTTTTTCTAAAAACTTGTAAACAGCATTTGGTCCTTTGTACGTTACAACTGGATTTGAATATTGATCATCATAACAACAAACAACCTTATACCCATAACTGCAATCAGTATGCTTTTGATATGTTTCTATATATGATTTTTTAGAATTGTTTGATGCTGAAGAATTACTTTCGGTGACTGCTTCAAAATCAGCATATATAACAAAAGGAACCATCAGCTGCCTTTTGTAGTTTTTAAAAAAAACATTTTCATCTTTGTTTGTCATCTCTACATTTTGTTTTCCAATAAGCAACAGACAATCAGGCTCATGCTTTTTTTAACACCCTTTCTAATTTAAAGCACTGCAAGCATGTTTAAAAAAACATTTTTTATTTGAATGTAATGTTTGATTAAACATTAACCTGTTAGAATCTTTTATACATACATTATTAATTTTTTTTCGGTGATCAAAAGCAAACCGTATGTTTCCTCTGCTTTATTTTTTGATATGAACAAAGGGTATACTTGATTAATTTTATATCCAAATATGTTAAAACAAATGTTGTTTTGTTTTTCTGTTTTTGGGATTTGTTGTATTGTAACAGGAAATGTTACTCCCTTGTAATCAAGATCACCAATATGGTTTTTGTACTTTGTTATTCTTTAAAGACCTTTTTGAACAGGAAATTTATAAGCCAAATGACACCATATAAAGCATGTAAAGTACTCGTTATCTTTTTCATTTTTTATATTTATTAAACCTTTTTTAGTATTAGGAAGTTTTTACGGTAAATTGAAATAAGAGCTACCACGTAAAGGCGTATATTTTACTCGATTTATGTAGTGCGCATCTAGTACCTCAATTTGCCAACCACTTCCCGCATGAATCCAATTTCCAACTCAAGTTATAATATCTTCACGTGCTTTGTCCAGCATCTCAACAATACTATTTTCGGTTAATATTGTTGCCGCTTTAGAACTAAAGTAAGCTGTTTTGTGTGGTTGCAGGACCTGTTTCTTTGTCTCCCATCGTTGTTTTTTTAAAGTATGTTTCACATCAACACTTAATTTAAAATCGCCCGTTTGTGCTAGTTCCGTTTTAAGAAAGTTTAAAACTTGTTTCGTATCTCGCAGTTGAACGAGTGGATCATTACTTTAACTTTAAAAACCTTGCTTTATTATTTTGGGGATTTTTCAATTTCTTGGATACTCATTATATAATTTTACATCATATTATTTTTTTAAGCCTATAATTATTTTATTTAATTATTTCGAAGTAAAATATTTATTCCCTGGTTTATTAACATATCGCAATAGTTTATGAAAGACTTTTTTCAACGAAACCACATGCCACTAATGAGTTTATTTTCTCGGCAAAATCAAGAAAGATTTTTTCATTTTTTTCCTTTGTTGATGGTAACATCTCATGACTTACTTCAGCTGGAAGGTTGTCATCTATGCCAGCCACAATTTCACTAATTTTAGACTCTGCATAAAATTCAATTAAGTTTTCAGAATGTCCCATCAAAGCATCTTTTTCATGATCTTCCCCGATGGCATTTTTTCATGTACATTTTCCATATGATTTTTTATGATGTCATTAATTTTTTTTTTTTTTTTGTTTAAATAATCTTGCTAAAAATCCTCGATTTCTTTATTTGCTATTTCCATACATGTTTTTTTTTAAAACTGTTGATTTCCTTTTTTGCTTGTTCCATTAGAAGTTTTACAGCAGTGCTGATTTCCTCGTCTACCTTTTTCATCCATTTTTTTTTGAAATACTCGATGTCTTCATTTGCCTTTTTCATGGGGCTTTTTTCAAAATCACTGATTTTTTCATTTGCCTTTTCCAAATGGCTTTTTTTTAAAAAACACTAATTTCTTCTGTATAACTTTCCATATACTATAGATTATATTATTTTTATTTAAACGGCATAAACAATAATACTAATTCCCCAATCTAACAAAATGATGTAGTAAGGAATAAAAGAATCCTCGGTTACAAAATTGCAAGTTGCTGATGAAATTGTTTTTTTTACAAAAAGCATGCAACCTGTTTATATCTGGGTTTTTTATTTTCCATAGTAATTTAAGTTGTTGTGCCATGGTTATAATTCTTTCAGTTATATCTTGAAAGTTTATAAAAACTATTAACTCTTTGTCAGGTTTAGTCATATTTTCAAAATCAACTATTCGAGCATGTTTCATTTGATTTTTCTTAAAGTTTTTGATTTTCTTTGCTACACGTTCCATTTATAATATTACATGAGATAATATTTTTAAGATTATATTTTAAAAATATAATTCTATATTATAATATAATGAATTGCAAATACAAGTGCATGTATAAATTGTAATCGTACTTATGAATTTCTCAATAACGAACGTATCTGTTTAAAGTGCGGGACTCACCACGGCTATAATCTCATTGCAGGTTATAATTACAATCGAAAGAAAAGTATTTATCACAGAAAATATCATTTAGAAAAACATTTTATGAAATATAATTTATCTCCTACGATAAGACAGATTTGAAGAGCTGTTTTACAAAATTGTAAAGATTTTGGATAAAATAAAGGGTCGAAAAAGATCATATCAAACTTGAATACATTTTTCAGAAAATATTTAAAATATTCAAAATAAAAAAAAAATAAACCGATTAAAACAGAATCTACTAGAGAAAAGTATGATAGGATCTGGGAAAAAGTTGAAAAAGAATTATGATTGGATATCATGTCCATTTAACCTATATTTTCTTATATACATTTCCAGAGGTTCTGTAAAGTTATCATTCTTTTGAATCTCTAACATTTTATTAAAGATGCTCTACCTATATCTTTTTGTCCACCAATTGATATAAACTTTACTTAATTGTAAAGAGAACTATGAAAAATGTAAACGGCAATAATTTCACCCCATGTAATATGCGTTTTGCTGGGGGAAAACAGGATAGAAAAGATCGGATTTTTGTAATTGTATTCGTAATTGTTTTAGACAAGCCGATTACGGAGATTTTCCGATCTTATTCGTTTACAATCGGAACTGCCTCGTCGGATTGGCGACGAGTTCCGATCGATTCGTTTACTATCGGAACTGCCCCAAGTAGTTTGTTTTCGTTCAACTGAATGGCACTGGGCATGTCCGATAAAATCGTAAAAACTCGTAGTTCTCCGGCAGGAATAAACGGCTGGGCAGCATTTTATTCAAGATATTGTTTTGATTATAATTAATAATTTACAGAACTGGAATACGAACCTTGTTGCTTCTTAGAATACTCATAAAATAGCTTTGCATACATATAAATGCAGTAATATTGAGTATTTAATATTTAACATTAAAAATCGCGTAGATATAAGTAGTGCCTCTTTAAAGGCAATTCTGATTACCTCTTCGTCATTTGCTAGTCCTATCGTTGTTTGGACATATGAAAGAAATTGTTTAAAACTTCTATGATGTGTTTTCAGCAAAGTCTTTTATTCCCAGCTATTCTTGTTTCACCTACTAAAACAGCAACTACTGAAGGAACTGCACCAACTGCGGCTACGAAAACCGGAATTGCTCTAACTAATGCTAGAACAGCACCACAACCAATTATTCCACTGGCAATCTGTAAAGTTGTGTTTATAATACCGCACAATTTATAACTACGTCTGTATGCAGCCACAAGTCGAGTCAAGTGATCAATAAATTCTTCTTTGGTTTTCATGTATAATTATAGCTAGACAATTATTTAATCAAGATATTTAGAAAATAGTTGCTCATGATCTGTGGGTGACATTTCGCCTATTTTTAATAATTCATCAATTATGCTAATACCTTTATTTATTAACTGTGTACTATTATTTCCTGATTTGATACTTCCGCATACTAACTCCAGAACAATTAATCAAATCATCAGGACTATTGTAATAATCAACATCAACACAACCTCCTAAAATGTTCCTGAACTTTGAAGAACCTTTGTTAATTGGTAAACCAGAAAATTATGTTAGTTGCTTGAAAGCATTCTGAGACAGCTCTGAAGACGTTGTTTTTATTATTGTAACGCTTTGTTATCAAGTTTATAAAATCATCGTCTACTTTCAAATCTAGCACAATTGCTTCTTCTTGTTTGACAATACGTTTGTGATGACCAATAAGCTAAGACAAATCAATTTGCAACATACCGTAATGGCCATCTTTGCCTATTTTGTAGGAATGCCTTTTTTGTTGCAATCCTGTATCAGAAGTATTTTGTATAGTTTCATTAACTGCATGAACTCGCTCAGGTAAACTTTTCATGTAAAAACGTAAAGCATTCATTTCACTAGCTGTTTTATTATATTCTCTCACAAGTGGAGCCTTAATTAGTTCACAACGCGAAGGGTTAATTATTAATATTGCAGTGTCACGTTTAGTTTTGTCGGTTTTCGCATTGTTGTGCCTCTCCGCAAGTTTGCTCGGGCTGAGGATGTATATTCGCGTTTTTAGGCCTGTTATTTTGGAAAGCATTTCCTTGTGTGTCGTTTTGGCCTTCCTAATATATTCATCATAATCAGCTTTTCCTTCCATAATACCTGGTATTTCGGTTGTTATTGGCAAATCATACTTATCAAGTACTTCTTTATCCATACTAACATTCAAGTCGATATCATACACCGGTTTGGGTTTCTTAGGCCTCGCAGCAGGTTCTTCTTCTCCCCATTCTTCCTTTTCTTCTTCTTTTTTCTTCCTCAGGCTCAATTGAAGTACGTTTTTCTTTGATTTTTTCAAATAATGCTTCCGTGGGTTTGGCAGGTTTAGACCTAAGCACTCTGTCTGAAGATTTTCTTAATATTGGCCAGGACTCTATCTCACGCTTTAGTTCCTCCCTGAAATCAACCGTGTGTGCTTGGTCAATAGGATCTACGGTTTGCATGATAGCTGTTTTTTTAAAAACGAGTGGTGGTGGTAGCGTTGGTGGCGGTGGCAGTGGTGCTGGTGCTATAGCCCCCCGTTCAGGAAGAATAGCCAACTGTTGGCATATATCTGGAAGGGTAACCAAATGTTCAGCTAGCTGCATTGTTTGCTGTGTTATTTCACTAGTAACTGGCTCGAGTATTTTTTGGTATAAATCCTTACTAGCTCCTCTTTCTAGTCTTTGTTTTCATATTCTTTAACAAGTTCACTTAATTTTAGTTTTTTATCTGCTAGTTTTTTTCACTCTAACAAAGACGTGTATCATATAAGGTTAGATAAAATAGCATAAGTTAAGATAAATGAAGACAACTTAAAATAAAGAAATATATAAAAAGATCGGACAGGGAAAGTAGCATTAAAGGAGGACAGTCAACCACATAACACAGAAACAAACACGCAAACAGACAAACAAGAAGGCGAAAGTAATAATAAATGCAAACGACATCACAAACACAAAAGGGTTGACAATAGGGCTACCGCATTGGAACGGTATTATTATAACGGAACTTCCAAACTATGACATGAAGACAGAAAACGGTAATTTCAAACCGATATGGAAATTTATGCCAGGCTGTTGTTTTAGAATGCTTATATGTGGTAATTCAGGATCTGGTAAAACAAATAAATTAGTTCACATGTTATTAAAACCTTTAGTTTACTATGACAAGATTTAGTTGTTTGATAATAACTTGAAACAGTCGAAGTATCAGGTCTTATCGCAAAAACTTGAAAAAATAGCAAAAAAGAATAAAATCCCAGTCGAAGACATATTAGAATTTTCAAATGATGAAGTTATCCCTGTAAATGATTTAGATTCGGATAATCAAAAGATAGTCATTTTTTGATGATTATGTTTGTGAACGCAATTAAAACGATATTGTCAATTATTTCATCCAGGGAAGGCATACAAATTGTTGCGTAATTTATTTATCTCAATCTTATTACAAAACTTGTAAAGACATTCGGTTAAATTGCTCTCATTACAACTGTGTTGCAACTCCAGTTAATCGCGAGCTGGGTATTCTTTCCAACGAACAAGGTGTTGTGCACCCTAGAAACGGTTTAAGCCCCCAGTGGCCTACTTTGCCACTGACCGTTCCAAGGCGGTAGCCCTATTGTCAACCCTTTTGTGTTTGTGATGTCGTTTGCATTTTCCATTACTTTTGCCTTTTCGTGTGTATGTTTGCCTGTTTGTTTTTGTGTTTTGTGGTTGACTGTAGTCCTTGAATGCTGCTTTCCCTTTCCGATATGTTTTTCCTTTTTTTTTTTAGCAAAGATTAGTATAAAAATGCAACTGACAAGCAGTACGACTTTCTGTATCTTGATCGCCCTAGTAAGTTGGTCAAAAGAAACTTCACTGGTGGAATTTAATGTAATATATATTATATATAAGGCGACTTTTTAATGATCTTGGTGAGGAAGTTACTACTGGCAGTGTTAATATTACAAATCTTGGTATTGTGCTGTCTGAGTATGTAAAACAAAAACATCTGGTTAATTATCTTCACAAGGGTAAAAACCAGGAAAATGTTTTAAGAAGTAATCTTAACATGGATAATAATAAAATTAACAAGTTGGTAATCAAGAAAAATCAGATGATGCAGCAACAAAGCAATTTACTATAAGAAGAATAACAAAGATCATACGTGATTTCAATATTGATACAATTCCAGATACATTTTTTAAGATGAAAAAATTGACAACAGGTGTTGATGATAAACTAAGTCAAATACAAACAAAGTTACAAACAAACCGTGAGAAAATGATTGAAATTCAAAACGGTTTAAAAGATGAAATAAAACTTCTAGGTGATGCTTTAAAAGAGTTAGAAAAGATCTTAGATGGCTCGGAAGATAGCGAGCTCTATAAAAAGCTGGGTGAAAAAATACAAACTGGTATTGAAAGTATTAATGAGCGAATTAAGGAAATCAATAAACAAATGATTGATAACAATGAACTAGAATCTGCTATTGCTGATGCTTCAAAACAAATGAGAACTGCTTTTGCTACCGAAATAACCCAAATTAAAATATTAACTGAGCAGATAAACACTAACGTTGCCGATATCAGCAAAGAGTTTAAAGACATCAAAACGAAAATGGTTGACAGCAAGACGCTGGAGACTGCTGTGAACAAATTTTTTGACACTAATAAACTAGAAACTGCTATTGATGATGTTTCAAAGCAATTCAAAGCTCCCCAGGATGAAAGAAGCAAAGCTTTTGATAATGAAATCGCTTCTCTTAAGGAGCATAATCAAAAGTATGATAGTCGGCACACAGCAATTCTTGGTATAACTGATGAGTTGAAAGTAAAAGTAGAGTATTTAAGTCGGATTCTAATTCTTGAAGCTACAATAGATGGAAAAGTATTATAAAAGATGACGTTGATTATGCATCCTACCTTCGCCAAAATGTTCTCGAAGTATTTACTCTTGTATATAGTTCATTTGTAAAAAATGAAGAATATGCTACAGAATATCTTGGTGGTGATGAACGTCCCATCGGCATAATAATTGTAAAAGCCGGGCGTTATATAGTTGAAGCAGACCTTACATATACGGTTACAAATACAGACATTGGTATAGAACATGTTAGTTTGTATAATATAGGTCATGGAGAGTTATATGGTCAACCAAAAATAGAAAATGGTAAACGAATACTAAAAGAAACATTTGAAGTATATCTATCAAAATCTCATTATTTGATCATCTCTCCAAGAATAAAACGTAGCACTCAAGTATTTAATTTTGAAAGATCTAGTTTGAAACTGTATTACAATGGTGATTAATTTGGGAAATTTATATTGTCTAGTTATATGTATAATGAAACTTAAGTAGCTAACATTTCATTTAATCTATTCTATATTAAATGGAACAATAATTGTATTATCATCAGAAAAAGCTTCAATAATTAATAGCGCAAATACACCCAGTAGTTTGACAGACCATTGATATTAGACAAGAACAAACAGTATGGCATTGGACTTGACAAGATTAATTCTATGACTTACTCGTGGTATAATATTAGTGAAGATTTTAATAACAAAGTGATAAGGTATTACAATGGAAAATATTGGGGACATCTTAGTTTTACAAATAGGAATTACAGTTATGCTGATATCGATAATTACATAAAAGAAACATTGACTGTAAACGGTGATTTAACTGATGGCTCACCTGTTCCAATAAAAAATGATTTTGATTTATCAAGTTTCAAATGTTTAGTTACTATTCATAATAATTTCGTGCTTGATTTAAGAGAATCAAACTTTCACATCTTAATAGGCTTTGATAAAGATGCAGTTATTAGAGAAACTAAATTTGGAACTGTAACACCAAACATAAGAAATTATATCGATACACTGTATATTCACTGTGATTTAAAAAGTAATTCTATTGTTGATGGATCTTACGGTGATGTCATTTATGAAATAAGTACAGCTGATCTTACGAGGTCATATCCTTTTAAAAATGAACCGATAAGGGTTGGATACTGCAAAGTAAACAAAACGATCATTAACAGTATTAATATTTGCATTACCGACTACTCTGGTAAAATTATTAATCTTAACGGAGTTCATACATCATTTCGACTAGTTTTAAAATAATTAATGTAATATATGTTATATAACACGTTTAAAAAAAGTTTATGACACTAGTACAGGAACATATACTCAAGTTGACCGATTAACTGTAGCTGGCATATTTGACATTTTTTTCAAAGATTGGCTCAAAGATATTTAGTGAGTCTGTGAAAACAGCAGGTAAAAAGGCATTAGAAACTGCTGGTAAGCAAATCATATAGAGTGGTTCTAAGAAACTTGGGGATGAAGTAGGTAAAATGGCTGCTGATAAGTTAGTTTCAGTTATAAAACTTAAACCAAAAGTTGAGACAATTTTAGAACTTACAAAAGCTGCCACAAAAGATGTAGCTAAAGTTGTAGCTGATAATACAATTGAAGAAGATGTACATACAAACATTAATAGATTATTTTCCGGAAGGGGAATTAAAGGTACAAATGTTCATACAAGAATTAAACGATTAATTAATAGAAAATTTTTTAATTAATAGTATATATAGATGTTTAGAAGTGAAAAATATAATACCCGATATGAATATGTACCTATTCAATTATATACTAATGTAGTATTACCTGGAAATGCTACTAGACAAATGAAAAGCGATTATCAATTTACAATAAATGATAGAAGTTCTCACTTTGATTGGTATAACGCATATTTTGAAATAATTGTTCAAGTAAGCAAGCTGGCTGATGGAGCTGCTTTCGTAGACGCTGACAGCATTGCTTTAATCAACAATGCAGTTTCATTAATCAATCAAATTCAAGTAAAGCAAAATGGAAAAAATAGTTTATGATGGAAATAATCTTCACAGATTTGTTAACGTCAAAAGTTTACTGGAAATGTCTGGCGATTATGCAAAATCAACCGGAACAAACGAATACTTTTATTTAAACAATACAGCTGTAGCAGAATCTCGAGATGATCAAGTTTGTTATAATCCAGGGTTTGCTACTCGTCATGCTTTCATCATAGCTAATAATAAAGTTAAATCCATATTACCATTAAATAAATATACCTTCTTTGAAGGTTTTGAAACAAACATGCTTCCTCCTAATCAGAATCTACTTAGCTTGCAAATGACAGATGATAATGTACTAATTTTCAAATCAAGTGGTGATGATGGTCGAGTAGTTATTAATAAATTCGTTTTGTGGATACCTAGAATGATATTTAACTCAGATGGTTTAAGTTATGTAATGGCAAATCACATGACAGCAACAAGACGGACTTAACTTCGTGAAATTATACAAGAAAGCGGATGTAGCCAAGCAACCGAAGCCGTATTACAATAACGGCTGGTGTTAAAATCCAAAACATGTTTCTGTGTATTTGCAAAGAGCCGACAAGGGTTCTTCTCAAACACAAAATCTCATTTTTAGATACTTTTAAATTGAATGACGCTAATGCTAATTACTATTTACAATCAGCTAAATTGGAAGTTGGAAACGGTGTATATTACCCAGAAACGGAATACAGTTATGATAATATTATAAGAATATTTAGAGATGTTATTAATTATTCTTACAAACAAAATGATAAGAACCCAGGAACTTTACTTAAAATGCATAATTTTCAAACGCATTTTGGTATGATATATTTTGATTTAAGCTATAAAAGTGTTGTAGTCAGCATTGATCCAAAACAACTAAATTTGAGATATAAATTAAATATACTTCGTGCCGATAGATATAAAGTTTATGCTTTGGTCTTATACGTGGAAAATGTTGTTATTGATACTTTTAGAAATGAATTAGTTGTAGTCTAAGCTAAAGCTTATCTCCAGCCTATCGGCTGTAGTTTAATCTACCTTATAATATATTTGACTTACCAACATTATTCAGTAAATTTAACAGATGGTCAGAAACAGAGTTTAGCAAGGGCTTATGAAAACAAGAGTGAATTAACACTCAGGTTAAAAAATAACCAACTAACTGGGGATGTTCGTATGTTGTTAACAGAAACTTACATTAACAATATTAAGAAAGCAATAAACGACGGACGCGGTTTAGATATAAATATATCAAAAACACAAATGAGATCTCTAAAAATGGGGGCTTTTTGGGAGCATTAGCTGGATTGTTGACTAAAACAATATTGCCAACAGTTGCTAAATTTGCTCCAAAAATATTAGGACCTCTGGAAACAGGAGCACTAAGTGGCTTAGCAAGTACTGGAATTGGTAAACTATTCGGAAATGGGATGGTAACTATTCCTAGTGACCAAAAACAAGCACTTCGTGGATCATATAAATTAACACTTGCACAAAGAAACAAGATAATAAAGTCTCAAGGTTGTTGCCCTATTACCTTGACAAAGCAACAACGACAAGATGGATGATTTCTTGGACTGATTGCATAATTAGGAATTCCATTGATTGGATCTCATATTAGTGGTTTAACTGCAAAAGGTTTACAAGTAGGTAAAAAAGGGAAAGGACTAAGAGTTGAGCGTGGAATGGTTTACAAGTAGATTCACAAATAAGGCCATATGTATCTCATTCGTAAAAAAAATAGTTTTTAAAAACGATCCTTTCTCTAATTTAGATAATGAATTGGGTCAAACAGTTAGGTATTAAAATCTTCAGAGGAGGTTTTAGCAAAAACAAATTACCTATAAAACAAAATAAACAAGAATGTGGTATTATTAATCTTGATGATTATATTGGACCTGGTACACACTGAACTTGTTACTATGATAATTATTACTTCGATCCGTTTGGCTTAAGTCTACCAAAAGAAGTTTTAACGTACACGCCCAACATACAATACAACAATATGCAGTATCAAGATAAAACAAGTGCCCTATGTGGATATTTCTGTCTATTCTTCATTAAAACGTTACTAGATAGACATAAGATTTATGATGTACTTTATAAAATACTAAAACCTTACAAGCCAATAAAAAACGAAAACATTATATAATCATATTTTGTAAACAAAGTTTAGTCTATTCTTATTTATATATGAGTTACTGTATTAAAGAAAAGATGGTTACTGAAAATGTTAAACCTCAGTACAAGTTGGCAAAAACTGGTAGAAGAATGTTAAAAGCAACTTGTGCATCTTGTGGTATTACAAAACACAGTTTGTTAAAAGTACACAAGGTGGAAATATTGATATTCATACAGTGTTACTTCCTTTATTGCCTAAATAGGGGTTAACAATTCCTGGTTATAAATATTGCGGTCCAGGTAACCCACTTGATAGCGGAAAACCGGCAATTGAGTTAGCTGCTTGCAAAGTGCATGATTATTGTTATGACGAAAATCCTAGTAATAAATCAATGTGAGATAAAAGCATGCCGGCCGGGTTTAAAACAAATAAGTCTAAATCACTTGGGAAAAAAATCGCTAAAAATTTAATTGTTAAGCCGGTTATTAGTATTAAATACAAACTTGGTCTTGGAGCACCAAAAAACGAGAAAAGGCGTTGAAATGGACTGACAAGTCAGCAGATGAACTTCATAAGCCTATACAAAGAAAGTTTACTCAACGCCGTGTGATTGTTAATGCAATTGATACGATATGGTCTGCTGAATTGGTTGATAGGCAATCGTTTTCAAAGTATAATGAAGGTACTAAATACTTGCTTACTGTTATTGATGTATTTAGTAAATTAGCTTGGGTTGTGCCTGTTTTAAATAAAACTGGTTTAGAAATTACCAAAGCGTTCCAAAATATCATAAGTATGGGAAGACAATGTAAATTGCTGTGGGTTGACCAGGGAGTAGAATTTTACAATAAAATATTCAAGCAGTTTCTTGTTGATAATAATATCGAAATGTATCATACGTTTAATTTTGGAAAAGCTGTAGTAATTGAACGATTTAATAGAACATTAAAAGAGAGAATGTGGAAATATTTCACAGCAAACAATACAAATACATATTTAGACGTGCTACAAATGATGGTTGATAAGTACAATAATACAAAACTTCGGAGTATTAAAATGACACCGACAGAAGCAAGTGATGAAAATAATAAAGGAATGGTGTATTTCAACTTGTATAGAAAAATGAAAAGTATTAAGACAAAGTTTAAATAGGGGATAATGTTAGAATCAGCAAATATAAAAGAACGTTTGAAAAAGGTTATACTCCAAATTGAAAAGAAGAACTATTTGTTGTTGATGAAATTCAATATACAAATCCTGTGACAAACAAAATAAAAGATTTAAACAACCAAAACATTGATGGAAGATTTTATGATTTAGAAATGATAAAAGCAAAGCAAGAAATATTCAGGATTAAAAAAGTAATACCACGTGATTACAAAAAGAAACAAGCATTGATTAAATGGAAGGTTTACAATGAGGATTTCAATAGTTGGGACCCATTTAAAGATATTCAAGACATTAAATAAGAACTTACAAATACATTATGTATAGTAATATTATATAAGGAACAAGAAAGATTAAAAAAGGTTTGCAAAAAAATTAACAATTTAAAAGATAAATACAGACAAAAATAAAGGCAAGCAAGCAGCTCCAAGTAGAATATGAAGTAGTTCGTGATGATTTCATGGACACCAAAAAAAGTAAAGTCGATAAGCGATTGCTGGCTGAAATTGATAATTATGAACGTGAGCTAAATAAAAACAGGGAAGAGCTTTTTGAACTAAAATACAAAATAGCAAAGTGTAGGAAATTAAAATACTCTATGGTAAAATATGATGAAGACTACCGTCCGGTTCCGTCTTACTTTGTTTAATAAATTGCAAATGTTTTAGTTATTTACAAAAAAGATAATGAGGGTTTGGGCAAAGTTCTTCCTAAGCGGGGGCGATTAACTAAGGTTTAATATATAGTGAGGGTATTGGTAATTTTTTCCTAAGCTAAGGGAGATTAGGCAGTTTGTACAGTTGTAAAATATGTCTGATATCAAATATGCCGTCACCATTTGGTGCTTGCATTTTTGTTTGGGCAGCTGAAGACAACTGGTAACTGTTTGATTGTTTGTCGTGAGGGAGGAAAACTGCGCCGGTACCCTCACTATCTATACTACTCCAATCACTTTGAAAATTAAGTTGTTTAAAGTTTCTCCTTTGTTTCGACCTAGTGACTTAGTTTTTTAACTGTTTGATACAATATTTGAAAACTGGAGAGAGGTTAATGCCCGGATCCCAGTTTGATCAAGAACCTAGATACGTTATGGAAGATAGGTCACTTCGACTTGCCCTAGTGACACAGATATTTTTATCAAGATCCTACCATCTGTTCTAGAGTGGCTTACTAACGCTGTTTCAAATTGATCTAATGACCTACATGTTATGTCGATTTACCCAATTTAGTTGTAGAAACTTGAGCGAGATCAAATTCAATGTCATGATGCTACATGTGAGGTTTTCTCCTAATGTACTTCCGGGTCAATGGAGGTGAGTGGACATGTACATTTGCACTGATAAACCAAATTGACAATCGTGAGCATGTTATACAATGGCGTGTCAATACCAATTTAATCAATATGCTTTGCTACACAATCTGCTGAAGTATCAAACGTAGCAATAATACAATATTTGCAGTTAACTTTAAGACATGCAGGCTATGGGAGCGGTGGTAACCGAAGGCTAGCAGAGCTTTTGCGAGTTGTCCGTCGTCCGTCCTTAAACGGTTGCATTGTGAACACTCTAGGCATTTCATTTTCGAGTTAACCTTTACTCAACTTTGTCAGGGTCTTTATATCAATAAAAGCTCGTTCGTAAAACCAGTTAGATGGGATAAAATAAAATAACACCATATGTGATAAGTAACACCAGAGTTATTGCCCGTGTTTTACTGAAAACTGCATATTTTGCCTTGTGAACATACTAGCACCTTGATTTTCTATTTGATTTTTTACCAAACTTAATAAATAACAAATAAATAAAAAAAATCCCGTTTTCACATGAATAGTTATATGGGGACAGCGATCTCAGACGGAGATGACATATACGGCGTATACAAATTAAAATATGAACAAAAGCAAATAAGATTTTCTTCTACTATCTATCATTGTTTTAGCATATTTTAACGCTTCGACTGATTAATAAAGATTGTGCAGACAGGTTCAAATTACAGACATACTTTTTGTCGTATGTGTTTTCTTCCATACAAAAGTTTAATTAGAATTTTGAACTAAAAAGAACAACTAGACAAATGTATTCATTTACGCAAATGTTTTTATCTTACAGTTCGGTTTGTTTATTTGAATATGCAATTGTACAAGTTACTTCTCACTTTTACCCTAAAAAAGCTGCCTTGTTGGTTAGAGAATAGTTCATGGCGGGGATTTCTTTATTTACACTGTCCCATTTTATTGGGATGATAATAGGTTGTGTGAGCTTTGGTGCACCCTAGAACCTCGTTTAAACTCCCGGCGGCCTTTTTTGCCACTGACCGTTCCAAGGTGGTAGCCCTATTGTCAACCCTTTTGTGTTTGTGATGTCTTATTTGGCCTTTTATTCATCTATAAAGTTGTTCTTTGTTTATCTGTGGTTGAATGTCGTACTTTAATGCTACTTTTCCTGTTCGATTTTTATATCTATATTCACCATTCAAGTTCATGATCTCCAGTTCACATATTACAAACTATAATTGTCGTTAATTTATATATGACTAACTCTTTCTATTAGGTCATATTCATATATGTGGACATTGAGACGCATTTCAACTGTTTATTTAAACAGTTTTCCTCACATACACCCGTTTTCTATTAAATGTTAATGTGTACAAAACACACTCGTGATTGAAATTAAAAAACAAATGTGTATATAACGTGCGGTGATATCAATAATGCAATCATGTAACAAGAGTAAGCATTGAAGCTACAGCGTCTCTATATCAATCGATTTCTTCTTTGTAGACGTGTCTTTATTTGTAACTGGATGTTCTTCAGCTCATGTCGAAATCGGGTATTTAAGCGAGCAAATATAACGCAGCACATCATTTATTGTATAGACATCGACCAGTGCAGATCGTACCTGAACACATGTAACATTATGACTTCTGATTTTAAGTCAGGTGCTCTATCCACTGAGCTATAACGCTTCTTGAGAAAAAATAACATATTTGAACGCAACTCAAGATGAATTCATAAATATATAGTCCATCTTGGCGGACGTGTAAATTAGCATTGCACGGTGTTATACTATATGTTATCAATATAAAACTAATATTCCGCCTCAAAACAACCATATCTCGACTTGTTATTTAGCGCTTGATGAGTTTGTGTGTGCGCTAGTAATTACGTAATTCCTATGTAATGTTAATAATGATAGAGCATACCAATAAATAGCCGTGATCTAGTGGTTAAACGTACGGTCATCAAAACTTAAAAGCGCAACAACAGTGGTTCAAATCCCGTTAAGGGCAAGTAATTTTTTTCACATATATTTTGAAGCCATATATTTATCGATGTTACATGTACGAAGGCTAAATAAACATGTGATATTTTAAGCATCGATTTCTACCTTATATACCGACTATTGGGGTGTTCGTCGATTTAAAACTACTTCACACGCGACTCATTCATATTCATGGGTTATTACCAGTTAAAATAGAGACTCTGTAGCTTTAGGCATACCTTAATATCGACTTGTATATGCCTGCCTAGTACTTTGAGTCTATTTTTAGAAACATGTGTCATTATTTGTTTGCACAATACTGCAGTACGGTGATTACGTATTTGTTAGAGGATATTACCTGGCTGGGATATCTTTATTTACACTGTCCCGTTTCATTGGGATGGTAGTAGGGTAGGAGCGAAGTTTGGTGCACCCTAGAACCTGGTTTAAACCCCAAAGCTCTTTTTCGTCAATGACCGTTCTAAGACGGCAGCCCTATTGCAAACCCGTTTATGTTTGAGTTGTCATATCTTGCCTTTTATTCAGTTGTAACTGTTGTTTGTTTAGCGTGTTTTGACTTGACCTTGAATGCTACATTTCCTGTTTCGACTTTCTACATTTCCAGAGTTAACCAGTGCCAAAATACAAACTCAGTTTGACTTTGATAACACAATAATGTTGACCACCACATCGCAATAGTCTGTTCCAAATTATATCCCTAGGGCTGAGTCGGCGGCTCACTAATAAATTACTGTTAGCTCAGTTTTACAACACGCCCCCTTCTAATCTAGAAGTTACTCGCCCACAGATGAATACCACTCCGACTATCAAGAGAATAACCCCCACACACCACCACCACCACCGCCACCACCACAGTCTCTGGATTGTTTATCAACCTCCCTCTCTCTTTTTTATCTAAGGAATCCTACACTCCTCCGGAGAAAGGTACCTCAACAAGAAGTTATACCTCAACCAGAACCATCTCTTCCTGCCTTTTTGCTCAACTAGCTCTTAGTCCTCCCACCCGTCACCCGGCCGAAACAAGTTTCCTTCCCACCTCCCTTATCTGGCTTTTATTTTACCACCAAAGGAAAGCCACTTCTAATTTAGAATACCCAACCCATGTTGAAAATACAACACACGTTTCAAGTGCTCCCTCATATCCCAAGAAAAATAATATTCTTTACCTCACTTCTCATACCTTTTGTATATCCAGTACCCCACTGCTCTTTTGAAAGTATTTTTGTCTTCATTTCTCCCTTTTTTTTTACCAAAGTAAAGCTACTTTTGACCAAGATCCACATAGAAAACTCACTTATCAAGAGCCACCACAAACCCCTCAACCTCAAGTACTTATCTGAGATTCCGCAACCTCCACACACACAACACACACGCACGCACGCACGCACGCACACACCTATCGAATATCGAGTACTTCCCTAGGATTCCCAATCCCACTCTCCTTGAAGATTGTATTATCCACACCTCTTTTACAAAGGGTAGCTTACTTTTGACAAAAGATCCCGCCTCATTGAGGGAAAAAACACTAATCCATACCCAATGACTTTATTTTATCCCCCACCCGCACCAACCACCCTCTACCCCAAAACCACACTCATTTACCCAATTTTAAATACCTAAGGTTGGCTACTTTTGACAAAGACCCTCCTAAATAAGACACTTACAAGGACCGTCCTACCCCATCTTCGGGTATATTAATGTAGTTTACCAAACCAGCCTTGTGTCTCTTTTACATAAAGAATGCTACTTTGGACGAATATTTCCCCACAATAAAATCATTGAATGTTGTTAATGGCTCATCATCGCATTGTGTAGGTTATTTCAAGTAGGTTTAAATGTGAAACATGAAAAGTAGCCTTCACAAAACACAGTCAACCATACCATCCATGTGGGATGTAAATTGTAAAGTCACCCCAGAGAAATGAGAAGAATACTGGGGAATTCAGGAACCTACCTTCCTTCCTTCCTTCCTTCCTTCTCCCACTGATGTATTGTTTGTTAACTACTCTATGTTAGCCACTACTCTTGTGCTAAGGAAACCGTCCTTTTCTGCACTGAAACAAGTAATACGAACATATATGTATAAATATAGCCTACTTCATAGATATCGAACATAAAGTAAATATTCAGGAAGATTATAAACATACTTTAGTACACAATGTGTTGTTGATATTCTTGCTAAAACCAGCAATGTAAAGATATGAAATACATCTGGCTATACAATATTTAGTCCTATAGCAAATAATAAGGTATTAAACTTACTTATTCGCAATATATGTTATAATTAAATCCAATACACCATTAGTGTACACCACTTTGTGAATACTGAACGTTGGTGCGACTATATGCCATATTCTAATACACCCGCACTATATAGCCTAGCATAAAATATCTCGTTATATTGAACGATATATCACTGTAATTTGTGCAACGTAAGGAGAATAAGCATTGCGCATTGCGCATTCCGCATTGTAACGTATGCAACGTTAGGAGAGCAAGCAAAGCAATGCGAAAGATTGCAGATGTGTGCGTTATTTTCACATTTTAGGGGTATTAGAATAGAAATAGAACATCGTTTACGGTGAATTATCTATAATATATCACGGTTTGTCGTTCAATTGTAAACAATAATTTCACTTGCCCTTCGGGCTCGTGAAATTATTGTTTACAATTGAACTTCAAACCGTGATATATTAAACGATAATTCACAGTAAACGATGTTCTATTTCTTAATTATAACTGGTCTGCAGCAAATAATCTATTGTGAAAATTCTTAGAAAAGCGTAATCGGTTTGGGGGAAAATAGAATGACCTATTTTTTACCAAAGTAAAGCTAGAATGACCTATTTTTTAATTATTTATGCATTGTCACAGGAATTTGTTTTTTTATTTGCATGTTTAATGCATTTGCAGATTAAACAAAGTTGTATTGTGTGTGTATGTTTAATAAGTTGTGGTATTGACATTTAAAGGCACGCGTGGCAATCTTGAAATATGTATCATGATTTAAAATTGACACCTCGATTTATTGATCAAGTATCATTATTTTCACTTTAAATTTGCATGAATACATTTAAGTAAAAGGCACCTGTAACCTGGAGTTTTTAATTTTCTATTGTTTTTTTGTCAAAGGTTTACGTGTCGTACAAGCAGTTTGCTTTGAGCTATTCAAATGCATTATACATGTTATGTAAAAAAAACAAATGGACGTTTAGAGAAATTTTACGAATCATGATTGTCCTGTGTCCCTAATAAATAACAATTGTGGTAAATCAATACACAACTGTTCCCATCAATAATTCACATAGACAATCTATTTTTAGAATTGACCTGTAAACTTCTATAAATAGGTGTTTATTTTTTTTAGTACATTTTGTATCTAATAATGTCACTATATACTTCTGACACGAATAGTAGACTATGCAATATCTGGGTTATCTTGTGTATTTACAAAAAGGGGTTATAATCTGAAACATATATTGAACTGCTACCGCATCCCATGTGGGAAGACGTTTAACAGGGTCCACTTCAAAACATCTACATATAACCACAGCACATGTCAAACACATCACACCACTAGCGCGCTTAAGGGGACATCGAAACAACAAACACAAGAGTACGAGACAACGGCCCGGACAGAGGTGCAAAAAGTTGAGTACACTTGGCAGACACCTCGGATAACTCTATATTGTTCAATCAGCGGAGATGTCAGTGGGCAGCCCAATCTGCAAAGCGGGGATCCGAGGAAGACTACTCATACAGTTGATTAATTGTTTACAATGTAGTGTGGCTTCAGCAGCATCTCACCGCCACAGCAACAACTACACAGAACGACCTTGAAACATCTCTACACAATATAAACGACATTCATCAACCACGTAGATACAACGAAACTCTTATCTAGAACAAGTCCAGACAGATCATTAAAATCTTAATCCAATCAATAACTTTTCAACCTAAGTAGCCTCGTTTATCAAATTCGTAGGTAGTCTGGCAAAAGTGATCGGATGACCGTTTTTATTTTAGGAGCAATAGATAATAGATCACGGTTGTATGACCTAATTTTTCAAAACATATTCCGCACAAAACCATTCAACCGCTGTTGCCACTTCATCAAACGTTTTTGATAGATATTCAAGGTGAACGGTTAATCTGTGTTTGTTTGAATGTTAGTAGGCCAAATGTCAAGATCGCCATGATCCGATCTTGACAAACGTTGTCCGAACAATAACACTTTAATCTATATTGTGTTTATTAAACTTCAAAGATAGACTGTTCGCGGTAAACCAATGACGTTAAATATTTGTGACAATTAAGTTAAAGGTCAAGGTCAAATATCCGCCGGATAATACTTTAATCTATAAAGCCAAGTTCTCCATATTCCACAGATAGTCTGTCCGAAGCCAGCGGTGACCTATATTCATAAGGGTCGTATGTCAATGTTTTCGTGATCTGTTCATAAAAAATTGTCTGTTGTATCGATAAGTATTGAGCTCTGAAATTTGGACGATTTTATTTGGAAAGCAAACAATAGGTTCAAATCAGGTAAAACAGCACACATGACTGAATGTTGGCGTTATTTGAGAATGACGGTGTTTATTTGGGACAATCAGGTTAATGGTCAAGGCCAAATATCCGCCGGTGTAACATAAATTGTTGACCCCCTCGTAGTATGACTCCCCGGTCATTTTCCTATATAGTAGAATGATTCCCCGGTCATTATCAGCTGTAAAAATTAACTGTGATAAAATTGACTCCACACGTGTGAAAAAGTGAACGCACTGGTCAAAATATGACCCCCCAGTAAATACTGACTCCCATCAATCTTTTTTTACTTAGGTATGAGATACTGTGATGAAACAGGGTAGGTAAACAGCGTATGTAGACAGGAAGGTTGGGATTGTACATGTGGTCACTGGGGTCAAGGTCAAGGTCGCTGTTACTAAGAAATAAGAAGTATTAGCATGTTGAACTCCGAAATATACAAGAAATGTCACTGTAAAGTGAAACATGCCCCCGAAGGTTTGACCCATTAAAATTGATATTTGACCCCCTAAGAGTGACATTGACCCTGAAGCTTTGAATCTGACTCTTGCGCGCGACTCACCGTCTCTATGTGGTGATTATTTATGAGAAGTTTCATGAAATTCTGTTATAAAAGTTATACATGAGACACACATCTTTCGGACGGACGGACGGAGGGACGGACGGACACAGCGATTACTATATGCCCTCCTTCGAGTGCATAAACAATTCTATATTTTTTCCACTAACACCGAACGGAGAGCATCAGTGCACTGATTTATAATTGCACAACCTCAGTCATGATAATCCATGGGATGTCCCTCGCATATTAAACACAATCACGGTAACTAAGAAAAAATTCGCCAAAATATCCCTTTAGTGGAAATTAAACACTGTATCCACTGATTGTAACCATGACGTCGTTAATATGATACGATAATGGAAAGAAGTGATCCTAGTTGTATTCGAACTGTAAATTCAAAACAAAAGATACAGCGCATTTGCACGGTTCTTCTGATTAGAGCGTCCACTCCCATGCAAAAGGTTGTAGCTTCCATTTCCAGTGGCATTATGCGGAAACCTTAAAGAAGGTAGTGTTAGGTTCTTCTCTTCTCCAGACGTTTAGAATCATTAAAATGGGAACTACGACTGGTCGGCTCGGTGTCAGGATAATGTCAAGGTGCTGGATATAATAACACGTGTCTATTATATGATATTGCAGTATGTCATCACTACAAAACAGGGTGAATATTTATATGCATCAACCAGACAATGTCCTTATATAACTATTAAAAAGTTCAAAGTGACGTAAAACCCCACGATATCAATAAACAGACAATGTTTGCTAAGGCATTCTGTACTTGAGACGTAAAAAGTCGCATCCATGGATATGATTTTCATCGTTATTGTTTAAAATTATTTTCGTCTAGTCACAAATTCTATGGTCATAGGTTCGCATCATTCTCGAGGACAACTTGTTTTCACTCTTTCGTTTTCTGTTAACATCGTCTTTTTACCACCACAGTAACTCAATTGCATTAAGTTGGCGAAGCCGTTGGTCCCATACGGACACATTTTTTGCATCTGATTTCTGGTTTGTTCGATAACAGTTCTAACTCATCTCTCATCTATACGGGAATAGGTGTTTGTTACTTGCAAAGTAATCGAGAGAGTACTGTTTAGAAGCCAGTGGATAATATCAAGGGTAAATCATCCCTTTACGACTGAAAAAATACGAGAAATACGAAAGATCTCTCTCTCTCTCTCTACGTTTCGGCGTCAGAGCCCTGTACGAGTAACCCCACGTTCGCCCAGCAATAGTCACCCTTATGATAAAGTATGTAGTCAGTTGTCTCAGACTGCTGATTAATGCGGGTGTATTTGACATTTTTAGGCCCAATCGAAAGGTCAAAAGCATCCTGTTATCTTCTGTCAGAAGGCTAAATTAGTACGTGGTAAATGACAACTGGGTTTCGAAATCTTACGATAGGTGTCATTCCACTATATGAGAAAATTACTGAAGAGGCATTTTCCAAAGAGGGAGTCAGATTTGAATAAGGGGAGTCAAATTGTTACAGGGGGTGGATGGGGGATCATTCTAATATATAGTAAAATGACCGGAGAGTCATAATCCGAGGGGGTCAAAAATATATGTTACAACGTATGTTACAACGGATACTACTTTAATCTATAGAGCCACGTTCTTCATATTCCACAGATAGTCTGTCCGAAGCAAGCGGTGACCCATATTCATAATGGTCATATGTCAATGTCTTCGTGACCCGTTAATAAATAGATGATCTTAAACGAGTTCCCATTTCATATAAGATTTATGAAACGAGTCATGAATTATTTTAATTTTAACGAGCCTTTTGGCGTGTTAAAATTAGAAATAATTCATAACGAGTTTCATAAATCTTATATGGAACACATAACATTGCAATCAAATTAGTAAAAATTAATTCAGATGGACATAGAACCGCCACGACGTCAGACACATTTTAGCGCCAAAACGTCATAAAATATGTGACGTCGTAACGTCGCGTCTCACACATAACGTTGCGTATAAAAGAGTTCGTGTTTTACCTCTTTACAAAATAGCAGTTTACGCCAGCTTTTTAACAAACCAACAACAATGTTTTGTATATGGTGCATTATTTTTTATAAGCTGTCACAAATATTAAGTTTATGACTCAGATCTGGGTGAATTTGTAATAAATAAAATAGTTTCAGTTAATAAACTTGCGTAGTGTTACAGGTTTAACTCAGCCAATCAAAATCGTTCCAGGTTGTATTACACGTGTGTCATACAATATAATATTAAATGGGTGTTCGACACTGCTAACAAGGGACGTTATGTGATAACATTATGTCTGTTGTATGGATAACACTATTCAAAGTATTGAGCTGTGAAATTTGGACGATTTCATTTGGAACGCAAATAGTAGGTGAATCAGGTAAAACAGCACACATGACTGAATGTTGGCATTCTTTGAGAGGATTAAATCAGTACAATATTTTGTTGCTCTTCATAAGACGCCCTGATGAGATTTTTAAAACGGGTAACATTGGTGGGTGATCGTGGGTTCGAGACAAATATGCGATATATTTTTTTTTTCTTAACTGAATTACATAGTTATTGCTAACTTAATTAAAGAGTTATTATTTGAAAACGGTTTATTTGAAGTGGTTTTGTTCTCTTTTGTTTATATATTTTTATAATTTTTATTCCTTATATAAATAATTTCATTTTTGAAAACATAAATTTTACAAAGACCTATTCAATGCGTCTAGTTTAATCTTTATATATTTACATTATTTCTTATTTACTACTTCATTTCTTCATCTTTCATCAGTTTTTGCACATAATATGACCTATGTTTGTGTCGACGTGCCGTAAAACACCATGCATTCATTCATTCATTCATTCATTCATTCATTCATTCATTCATTCATTCATTCATTCATTCAATACCTCTTAGATTGATATAGACAGTCTAACGGCTATGCTAAATATGCCAGACCCAATGAGATTGATAAAGAAAGTCTAATCGCTGTGCTTAATATGCCAGACCCAATGAGACTGATAACGACACTCTAACAATTATGCTAAATATGCCCGACCCAAAGATATTGATAAAGACAGTCTAACAACCATGCTAAATATGCCAGACCCAATGATATTGATAAAGACAGTCTAACAACCATGCTAAATATGCCAGAACCAATGATACTGTTAAAGACAGTCTTACCGCTATGTTAAATATGACAGACCCAATGAGATTGATAAAGACAATCTAACAACCATGCTAAATATGCCAAGACCCAATGATATTGATAAAGACAGTCTAACAATAATGCTGAATATGTCAGACACAATGAGATCGATAAAGACAGTCTAACCGCTATGCTATATATGCCAGACCCAATAAGATTGATAAAGACAGTCTAGCAACCATGCTAAATATGCCAAATACAATGATATTGATAAAGACAGTCTAACTTGTGTACTAGATATGCCAGACGCAATGAGATTGATAATGACAGTCTAACTGCCGTGCTAAATATGTCAGACCCAATGATAACCATGCAAAATAAGATAGCCCAACGAGATTGATAAAGACAATCTAACCGCTATGCTAAATATGCCAGACGCAATCAGATTGATAAAGACAGTCGAACGACAATGCTAAATATGCCAGACCCAATGATATTGATAAAGACAGTCTAACTTCTGTACTAGATATGCCAGACGCAATGAGATTGATAATGACAGTCTAACTGCCATGCTAAATATGTCAGACCCAATGATATTGACAAAGACAGTCTAACTGCTATGATAATATGCCAGAACCAATGAGATTGATAAAGACAGTCTAAAAACCATGCTAAATATGCCAGACCCAATGGGTTGACAAAGACAGTCTAACAACCATGCTAAATATGGCAGACCCAATGACATTGACACAGATCTTACTGCTATGCTAAATATGCCAAACCCTATGAGATTGATAAAGACAGTCTAACCTCTATGCTAAATATGTCAGACCCAATGAGATTGATAAAGACAGTCTAACAATCTTGCTAAATATGACCGACCCAATGATACTGATAAAGACAGTCTAACCGCTATTCTAAATATGTCAGACCGAATGAAATTGATAAATATAGTCTAACCACTATGCTAAATATGCCAGACTCATTAATATTGATAAAGACAGTCTGACAATAGGGTCAGAGTGAGGTTTGGTGCACCGAAGAACCTGGTTTAAACCCTCAGCGGCAAGGCGTATCCCTATATTCAACGCGTTTGTGTTTGTGATGTCTTATTTTGCCTTTTTTCATCTTTAAGTTGTTCTTTGTTTCTTTGTGTGTTTGTGGTTGACTGCCGTCCTTGAATACAACTTTTCCTGTTCGATTTTTATATCTACCTTTTTCATATAATTTTCAAAATGTAAGAAGTGTATACTGTAACTGTGTACTGTAATGGGAAAGGCTCAGACTTTTAAAAAAAAAAAGTCAAAAAAAATGTGTTGATCTAGATTAAAGTTATAAATTACAATGGCCTATTGACAAATTAAAAGTATATCAAATGATAGGTACTTGCAGATTTACTAGAAATGCTATATCGATTTTAAAATGTATCATATTATGGCAATTTAAATCAACATTTCGATCTCTTAAAGCATCATTGCGATATCTACCTTTTATGCTCATATGCAGATAAAGTCTTGGTGATATCAGTTTTGAAATATATTTCGTTAGATGATCTAAAACTTTATTTCACAATGAATACTTTAAAAAATATTTTAGTTTTCAATTTAAAGCAAAACACTAACTTCTAAAGGTAAATATATGTTTTTTTATAAAATATAAAACTAAACTTTTTGACCCGATCTATTGACATATTAATAATTATTATAGCCATTTAAATTATTATTTTATCTAAAATCAATAGTAAACGTATTAAACAGTAGACTATGTCTTCCTTTTTTTAATTGTAGAGTGATTTAGCAGAAATAAAAAGTAATATGTCATAATCCCAATGTTTTTAAAAAAAGACGGCCATCATGGACGTCATGTTGGATTTTTCGATTCGCCCTCATTTTTGCCAATTTATTACATTTTGGTGTACAGCTTGCCTTGTTATTTTTTGTCACTACCTCAACCTGTTATTTGCCATGATTGTTACCCTACTAATATTTGCATGTTACTTTCTCATGGTAAATAGCTCAGTATTTAGTTTATATATATTCACCCATGTGAATTAATTAATTAATTAATGAGTGAATACTATGTGCAAGTTAAAGTTATCTGATTGTAAATATCTCAGAAATTAGTTCATCTGTATTTTCCTGTGTGAATGAATGAATTAATTAATGGGTGAAAAAATAAACGAATGAATTGGTGGAAAAAATAATGCCTGCCTAAATGAATTAAACATACATTTAAAGGAACGATTGAGTGAGTGAGTGAGTGAGTGTGCGAATAAGAGATATAAGCAAACGAACTAACAAAATATTGAACAAACAAAAGGAAAAGGAAATGGGTGAGTGTACGAACAAAGGAATTATAAGATTTAAAGCATATCAGAGACAAAAACAGTCAAATATTGTCATTTCGTTTGTTCGTTCGTTCAGTCGGTCGGTCAAATAGAACTATGACGAGGTTAATCATCAAAGTAATACATAAAGCATAGTATTGCCTTTGTGTTTTTTTAAATCCGCGTAGTCAAATCTAGACCTAACACCATGTTTAAAATCTTGTTATTTTGAAGTTTTAGGTTTTGAGTGTCTTTACTTGTTTCACAGTTGACAATATATTTTAGATTAAATCTCTCCTTTTCTTTGTTTATATATCGAGTGTATTACGTTTGAGTTAGTATACGTTAAGAGGTTTGAAAACATAGTTATCATATTGGATCATTTGTAACAATGTCATAGTGGTTAACCTTATTTATAGGTATCCAGATCTTGTGAAATTCAAAACCCATACTGTCTATTGTCCATGTTTTGATCAAATTACCGTTTGATTATGCATTGTTACATTATTTAAAATGTTTATACGTACATCCAGATGCGAAATCAGGGGATAATTGTCTTATATAATATGTTTAAGACTTTTAACAGTAAATGTTGTTTGACGGAAATAAGAAGTGGGCCAACATTTATCAATAAACATGACATCTGAAACCCTGTAAGGTTGGTGCATGAACGTTCGTCCGTCAGGTTTAATGGTCGCATCCTAGATTGTGTTTTCTCTTTGGCTGCAACTGCTGTGGTTGTTAAGTACAATTCTGGATACATGCCAAGGTGTTTCTAATTACATACATTTTATATATTTACAACAGCATAATCATAATCCTAATTTCTCTGGATGTGGACTTTATTGTTAGAGATTACCTTTTGATAGGCTGTACTTTTATTTACACTTTTTGGGCGCTGAAGACAGGCTAATAGCGAGGGTGACTACACAAGAAATCGATTTATTCTAAACAGTGGACCAAATTGCCTACTGACCGTTCTAAACCGGTGGCCCTGTCTTCACCACTCTTCGTGGTGTGTATTGTCTTTTCCATTGTATATTTAATTTGCTCTTTGTTTGTGGTACAGTGCAAACCTATGTGTGTGATGTGGTTTCTAAAGGACAATTTTCTCATTTTTGAATGCAAGGTTGATTTTCAACTTGCATTCATAGCCATTGCTTTTGGCGCCTCTTCATCGCCATCTGGCGGATAATTTACATTTTTTCTCATAAAATGAGGCTTTAAGTCATACATGTATGCTGATCTATGCTAGACGAACTTATTGGATGCTGAAAAGAACTACAATGCAAATAAACAGGTAGCGAAACTCTCACGAAAATCTCATTATGTATGATTTGTAGGCGATTTTTTATTCAAGCGAGTTTTTGCAAGGTTTTCTCATCAAGGGAGAACCACGATGTGACATCACGCGCACCTTCCCTTGTGTTATATCATAGACCTAAATACTAGTAATTAAAAGGTATATGGTTATATTAGGCAAGTGAAAGTAACAAAACACCCCGGATAAATTGCAATAGAATATTTTTTAATTGTTTCTAAAACAATATATAAATATATGATTAGAAAACAAGAATTGGAAAAATTTGCTGCAGAAGGAAAACATTGTAGCATATTTAGAGATTGGGATAATTGCGCTATACGGTTACTAGTTAATTTACAATCTTGCCTGTTCGTACTACAGTCATTTGCATTTAAAAATTGTACCCTAAATTAATTCCTGTATGCATTTATACATATTACTTTTCTATTTATGTTTGGATGATTTTATAAGGTAGGTTGGCGGGAAAACGATATATATATATATATAAACTATTTTAGTATCAAAATGAGCAATTGCGGTTCGTACTCAATTTCGTACCTCGTTTTGTCAAATATTTACTAAACAAAAATGTCAGCGTACTTCGATTCGGCACTTCGCGGAATGTGTAGCACTTATTTAATCATAACAGAATACAGTCTTCATGCTTTCTGCAGTAACTGTTTCTTTATGATAGTACAGCTGTGCTAGTAGATCTGTTTTACTTTCGAAAATGAACATTTGTTTCACTTTTGCGAGGACCGTCTTGACAATGTACAAGATACTGTTATTTTAATGAAGAAAGGTTCTGATGGTGTAAGTAGAGCAAGTATAGCTCCTGGCGACAAGTTATTTGTACAGCTTGTAATTTGTCTATCCAACAGCAATTGTATAAACTAATGATCTAATCTAGATTTGAAACAGTTTAATTACAATTGATCACAATATATTTGTAATGGATCGACCCTCTAAGATTTGTGTAGGACGCCCAAGATCGCCAATTGGCTAAAACTATGTCCAATTTATGGAAATTTTAAATGTTCAGCAATCGTGCAAATATTCACACAGTCTTTCCTATCAAACCTTGCAATCTCAGTACTTTCAATACTTTGATTTAATTGCGTTGTTACATCTCAGTACTGCCGGTGTAAAAAATAAATCGACCCCATAAAATAATGACCTCCCGGTCGTTTTGTTATGTAATTAAATGACCCCTTCTGTAAAATGTTGACTCCATACGTAACATTTTGACGCCTGAATTGGGTCAATTTATTACAGTAAAATAGTAGTAGAATGACCCCGAGATATAAAGAGTATTGTATTTTGTTTCTGTTTGTATATGTGCAGATAAGCCAGTTGTGCATATTTTGTCAATATAAACAAAATTGAAACAGCCAGTGGTGTTATTTTTATACATAGCTTTTGTGAATATGAGTACCAAGATGAGTACCGATTTCGGTGTTGTTGTTGTTTTTATTTTGCTAACATAGCACACCTATTATCAAATGCATATACACGTCCCAAATAAATGCATCTAGTACATACTTACTTTAAATCATCAGAATTAAACGACAATCTTAAATTCGTGATCTAAAAATCAACATTTCCGGTAGTCTGTACCACTCGAGAAGGGTGATTTTCAGACGTCGATTTTCAATAACACCGAAATAGGTGCTCATAATGCCTGTCACACGACCTTCACAGTCGTGGTTATCTTAAAGGGACTATGCTCTTCTTGGTATCGAATATGTATGCATACACAGACATGGATGCTATATAGGCTATTAAAAGATATTCAAAATATATGTTTATTGGCATATGAATCTTCGTTTTGCTTACTTTGTAAACAATGCCCCATTATTTACGTTTTTCCAAAACAAATAGTCGTGTTTTCGCAAGACAATTTCTACATAAATAGTTATATATTCATGTTCATAAAATTATTCTTGTTTAGGTGTACGCATACATGTACTCTACCGCGAAGAGCACAGCCCCTTTGATCAGAAGCAAAGTCCGTTGATATATAATACCGTTACTCTTATTTATGATTATTGTGAAGCATGAGCCTATTGGCCAATAACTGTTAGCGCCGCTTATCTAGCGATTAACTTAATAAGTTAAGGTTAGAAATGTTGGCCATATGTGCAGGTACATATGTGCATGTTTGTGTACATGTATATATACGGTTATCTACGGAAGCACGGAAGGGCATGACGAGATAATTTGCTACCTGTGGTAGTGATACCGCTCCTCATTGGGTATAAATACGCCTTTCCACATCTAGAACCTAAAACCTCCCAAATGAGTTTTGATGCCCCTCTAGTGAGTATTGAATTGAGAGGGGTATCAATACTCAATGAGGTGGGGTACTAATACTCAATGGGGAGGGGTATAAAAACTCAGTAGCGTGAGATATCAATACCAATAGGGACGGGTATCAATACTCAGTGAGGAGGGGTATCACTGCTCATTGGGGAGGAAGTATCGATGAGTGTATCTATACTCATCGATACTGAATGTGGAGTATCAATACTCAATAACGATGACACATCGATACTGAATAAGGAGTTAGTATCAATACTCAATAGCAAGGGCGTACCAATACTCAATGGGGAGGGTGTATCAAATCTCAGTCGGGAGGGAGTATCAATACTCAGTTGGGAGTGGGTATCAATACTCAATGAGGAAGGGGTATCAATACTCAATCGGGAGGGATATCAATACTCAGTGAGGAGGATGTATAAATACTCAATCGGGAGGGGGTATCAATACTTATTCAGGAGGGGGTATCAATACCCAGTGAGTAGAGAAGTATCAATACTTAATGGGGAGGAGGTATCAATACTCAGTGGCGAGGGTGTATAAATATCCAATGAGGAGGGGGTATCAATACCACAGATGGCGTTCGGGTCACAAATTGGCTTATTACCTCATGGGCACGATTCATTATTTCGCGCGCACGATTTAATTTTTCAGGCGTATGAAGTATTATTTGGCGCACACGAATTATAACCCCGTGTGTACGAATTATTATTACGTTGCTACGATTTAACGATCTCAAAAGAAATAATTCAAAAATCGGGAAATGGAAAATCGGGAAAATCGTTTTACCAGTTACATTGGTTCAAATCTCGGTCATTTATTATTACAGAACTAGTCTTCTTTCCCATCATCAACAAACGAAATAGTCATGATTTCCTAAAAACATTATAAACATACAAAAGTCGTATCCATTTTAACTTGACCAGTGTATATTTTCACATAGATAAGGTTTTCTTATAAAAATGTATGTGAGAATACTAGGCGAACATTGTATTCTGTTTCTTCCAAAAGAAATATCCATTTTTTCCTATTCATTTATAGGTACTTAAAGGCAAAATTAGGCCAACTACTAGAAGAATAGACACAAATAAATACAGACGAACAAAATAAAAGCTCATGTGTTGGGTAAATCTTCTTGATGAGTTGAGAATATGTGCCGACTTATTTCAAAATCTCTCCTTGCATTTGAGAGTTATGCAGCGGACACGAAACTTGTAACGGACGGACGAACAGACGGACAACGCCAAACTTACTAGTATATCCCTCTTGGTTCGGGATAATAAAAATAATAAAATAATAAAAAGTAAATAAAGAATATTTTCTAGTGGTGGGTGGTGGGGGTGGTCGGAGACATGGGTTCTCCATGCATGTCTTGGTGGGCTGAGTAATTGTGTATTTATGTCAATTCATTACAAAATCTCTGAATAATGCGGGAACATTTGACATTTTAGGCCCCATCGACAGCTCAAGAGCATCCTTTTATCTTTTGACAGAAGGCCAAATTAGTACGTGGTAAGTGACATCTGGGTTTCGTTTTTTACGATAGGTGTCATTCCACTATGAGAAAATGACCGTGAGGGAGTCAGCTTTTTATAAGGGAACTGTCACATTTGTACAGGGGAGGAGACATTCTACTATATAGGAAAATGTCCGGGGATTCATAATCCGAGCGGGATCAACCATTTAATTTAAACCGGCAATCGAATCATGTTATGACAAAACGGGATGGTATTTTAATGTATGGTCTATACACCAAATAATTAAAAAAACTAATTAATTTATAAAATTAAACGACAAAGGTGATCGCATGGTTTAACATTTATTTAGATCGTTGTACAAAAATACACAATTCTATATTTGTTTATTGTGATAGTTTTGGTCGATATACAGAACATATTTAATTTCGTTATTTACACTCATGTTACAATCACGCGATCTACAACACGAGAAACAAACGATATATTACATACAATATAAAGTTACGGTGCAAAATGTAATATAAGTATAGAGACATAATTCATAGTGAGTGGACTATTTACCTTTAACATAATAGTCTTTTGTTTTTATAACAAAAACATTTACATTGCATTTGGTTTGAGGAGGCCGGGATTTATTGCATACACAGCTTTCTAATATTGAGTATGTAAACCGAATTAATATAATAATATTTGATTTATTGTATTTATTACAGGTTATGCACTAAGAGGAAGTAAACAATTGCGATTAACGAATTTATCGCATAAGGGATTATTCCCCTTTGTCCCATAATGAATGAATGACAGAGTTCTGTCTATATATCATGCAGTTTTCTAACTATAGGTATATGTTTACAAAACAACAACAACAACCACAACGACAACAATCACGACAACAACAACACCCGTAATAAATAATAAAGACAGTAATATACTTATATGCAGTGCATATACACATTTGATTTCTTTTAACATGTTTTTCGTTTGCATTGTTTTCATAAACAGTAAGTATATGCTATAATGTGACATGCATGACACATAACAGTGGCGTAACAGACTTTATGGACTGTAGGCACGGGTCTACACGTCAGCAAAACATCAAAACCCATGGTTTGAATTATGTTATGTTTTTAAAAGTCGGGGTGACATAACCCCAAGACCTCACAAGCGTTCAATAAGTGCATTATGTCTACACATCATTTCAGATACAGCTACGCCACTGCATACAAATTTCGGAACCTTCGTTCATATTGTTTGACCGGAGGTTGTCATCAGACATGTTCACTAATATTATAGTTTCCTGACGTCTCATTGACGTTTGATCATGAGCGCTTTCCTGTGCCAGTTTACACATTTTCAGTTCCGCCAC
Organism: Cyrtodaria siliqua; assembly: GCA_037043455.1. Classification (NCBI taxonomy): domain Eukaryota; kingdom Metazoa; phylum Mollusca; class Bivalvia; order Adapedonta; family Hiatellidae; genus Cyrtodaria; species Cyrtodaria siliqua. The sequence continues at coordinate 44,428 of JAWPHD010009023.1, read as the reverse complement.
TAACCATATTGTGCTGTTCAGTACTTTTTTGACTATCTTGGACTATTTATCGCTATCAGATCCAGTATAAATAGGATCTCGTTGCGATTTCCCTGGTACACTGTCACATGCTATGTCAATGTCACGGACTTGGTTGTCGTCATCTGACTGCTCCTTTGTCGAGGGTTGTATAATCTGAGACAGAATCATAAATCATTTAGTTATTCAGATACATTAGTTTCATAAAATTGTTTTTCAATGAAATAAATTTAGATAGTGTAATTTAAGCAACACTTGTATATTGTATTCAAACATTTTGTCAATAATTTAGAAAACGAAATACAAGCTAATACATATTTTACTAGGTGATATACTATAAGAAACCATGCATAATGTTAACAATGCCTTGCGTTTAATTGTTAATTTATTGGAGAGTCTTCAATATTTTATTGAAAACTGTATAGTTGAGATATTTTAAACAACGTTATTACCTTCATGGTTACGGAGTTGCTTGCATCTTCAATGTGTTCTGTCTGTTTCCGAAAACATCTGCCCACAAATAAAATGACACTTTTTATATCTCTGAACTTGTTAACATGTAATATATTAGGAATTGATATGCGCCAAATAACATTTTCCCTTTAAACATATGTTTAATGTTAGATGAAATTACTGGAATAATGTACAGTGGTAGGATTTATCATGAGAGTTTAATTATCTAACACTAAAATATACGTACAGTTTCCCCTGACTTCGGAGTCGACACACACATACAACGGCTAGCATCATAAGTAGTCCGGCTATACTCGATAAGCCTGCTGCTACCGCCATTTGGACCGTTGTAAATGTTTTCTCGGTATCATATTCTTTTGCTTCAACAGCTGTCCGTAATAATATAATTGTCTTTCATATGCTTAATGGAACGCAATAATATACACTAAGTTTTATAAAAATCTAAAACTCGAACAAGATGTGAAACAGAGTTCAATTTTATTTTTGATATTTTAAAAGATTACATCAGCACATTCATTGGTGGAATATAACGATCTTGAATTCAACATTACTCACATAATACGACCGCTTTGTTTCATATGACATTTTAAATTATTTAACGCATTTTATTACATTTTGTTTTCAATTTTGATTAAGCGCACGAAGCAAAATATCAAGCTCAAAAGACATTGCATGAAAACATCATGTACATATGGCTCGTATTACACAACAATGGTTCGTCCAAGACCTTACTTGAGACGTTTTATTGGGATAACAAGATGGTAAGAATGAGATCTGCTGCACTCTAGAACCTGGGTTAAACCCACAGCGACCTTTTTTGCCACTGACCTTTCCACGGCGGCAACCCTTTTATGTTTGTGACGTCATATCTTGCCTTTAATTCTTATTTGTAGTTTGTTTCTATGCGTGTTTTTGGTTGACTGTGGTCCTTAAATGCTACAGTTCCTATTCGAATTTTAAATCTACTTTTGATAGAGAACACACTTGATATCAATCCATTGTTTCCCGATCTCATGAAGCTTGTTTAGAAACATACTGTATGCTTATTATATTGAGTCAAAAATGAAAGTGTGCACTGAAATTATTAGCTCGACTTTAGCGTCGGCACCGGTTCAACTGTTATGTTAAGATCACATCTTTGAAACCGCTTGAAGGAATTCAATAAAGTTTTACACGTGTGTATTTTTAGCTCTACTGGCCAAGGGCCAGCAGAGCTTATGGGATGGCGAGTTGTCCGTCGTCCTTCGTTAACTTTTGTCTTGTTACCACAATAGGGCCTTCATTTTTCATCCAATCTTTACCAAACTTTAACAGGTTGTTAATATCAATGAAAGCTTGGACAAGTTCGAAAACCAGCCAGATCGGAATAATTTAACCGGAGTTATGGCCCTTGTTTTTTCTGAAAATTGCTATTTTCTGTCTTGTGAACGCTCTAGCACCTTCATTTATTATTTGATCGTTACCAAACTTGCACAGATTGTTAATATCAATTATAGTTTGAACAAGTTTGAAAATCAGCTGAATTGGGTCAGTAACATCAGAGTTATGGCCCTGTTTTTTTCTGAAAAATGGCATTTTCTGCCTTGTGAACACTCTAGCACCTTCATTTATTATTTGATATTTACCAAACTTGCACAGATTGTTAATTTTAATGAAAGCTCAAACAAGTGTGAAAATCAGCTCAATCAGATCATTAACACCGGAGTTATGGCCCTTTTTTTAATGAAAAATGCTATTATTTGATCTTTACCAAACTTGCACAGATTGTTAATATCAATAAAAGTTCGAAAACCAGCCAAATCAAATCAGTAACACCGGAGTTATAGCCCTTTTTTTCTGAAAATTGCTATTTTCTGCCTTGTGCACACTCTAGCACCTTCATTTATTATTTGATCGTTACCAAACTTGCATAGATTGTTAATACCAATTATAGCTTGAACGAGTTCGAAAATCAGCTGAATTGGGTCAATAACATCAGAGTTATGGCCCTTGTTTTTTTCTGAAAAATGGCATTATCTGCCTTGTGAACACTCTAGCACCTTCATGTATTATTTGATCTTTACCAAACTTGCACAGATTGTTAATTTCAATGAAAGCTCGAAAAAGTTTGAAAACCAGCTAAATCGGATCATTAACACCGGAGTTATGGCCCTTTTTCTTTTATGAAAAATGCTATTTTCTGCCTTGTGAACACTCTAGGGCCTTCAATATTAATCGGATCTTTACTTAACTTTGCCAGTGTCTTTATATCAATGAAAGCTCAAACAAGTTCAAAAACCGGCAAGATCGAAATAAATTCAACGGAGTTATGGCCCTTGATTTGCTGAAAAATGCCATATTAAGCCTTGTGAACACTCTAGGACCTTCATTTATTATTTGATCTTTACCAAACTTGCAAAGATTGTTAATATAAATAAAAGCTCGGACAAGTTCGAAAACCAGCTAGATCGTACAATTAACAGCGCAGTTATTGCCCTTGATTTAGTTGAAAATGCTATATTTTGCCTCTTTAAGACTTTATTTTTTATCCGATCTTTACCAAACTTTATCAGATTGTTCATTTCAATAAAAGCTCGTCAAGTTTGAAAACCAGACAGATCGGACCAGTAACAGCGGAGTTATGGCCCTTGATTTTGTTAAAAATGCTATAATTTGCCTCGTCTTACGATAGGGCCTTCATTTTGCATCTGATCTTTGCCAAACCTTACCAGATGTTACGCTTTTTGTTATAATTATATATTATATTTTTCTTCTTTTTTCCTTTTTTTTTAATTTTTTTTTTAATTTTTTTTTTATTTTAATTTTTATTTCTTATTATTTTTTTTATTTATTTAAATTTGTTTTTAAAATATTGTTTTGAAATTATTTTTTTTAGCTCTATGTTGGACCAGTCGGACAAGAAACAGGAGTTATGGCTCTTGATTTAGTTACAAATGCTATATTTTGCCTCGTTAATACGGTAGGGCCATCATTTTTCATCTGATCTTTACCACATTTTACCAGATTCTTTAGTTATGGCCCTTGATTTAGTTGGTAAGCGGTATTTTGCACAAAACTTTCAAAAAAATGTAAATGGCAGTCTCTCGCTTCATTGATGTTATAAGAGCCATGTTAGCCAGTAGAGCGTCCACAGGCCCTCTTGGGCCTCTTGTTTATAAGTGCCATAACTATGTCATGAATTTTAACAAAAGTATTCCCCTTTTTCAAATACTTGTTAAATATTCTATTTGTTTCATCATATCGCCAAATATCGGCAAACTATTTCAATGTAACGTAACAAATTTCCCAATAATTTACAAGGCATCGAAAGTCGAGTGCAATGTTGTTCGACATCTCTTTTATTTTTTTTCCCGACTGAGTTCTTCTGTTAATTGAAACTTCACTATGTTTTCGTAAAAACTGTTGAAGCAAACAAACCTGATATAGATTATTTTACACATTCATCAAGATTCATTTGTATTGAATTAAAATAAGTTGTCCATGTTCGTTTTTGTTTGGTTACATTTGGACTACAATTAACTCAGTCTGCATGTTAAACAGTTTACCTGTGCAGTGAACATGTTGTTGACAAGGAATGAACTATAATTCATACTAAATGGTTTTGCGTAAATCCATAATATATATTCTACAGCCTTGTAATAGTCAAAAGGATTTTAAGCCGTGTAGTATACGAGTGCATGCCGCTTTAAAGAAAGCGAAGCTTTTTGTTTCTGTGTCCCTTGATTTGTGTTTATTCATTCTTTGTACTTAATTGAGAGCTTGCGTTCTTACTTATCATGAGCTAATATAGATCTACACATAATTTGATTGAACCAGTATGTTCATATAAATGGCCCATGTTCAAAAAAGTAGAACTTTATTAAGTTACCTCTATAAATCTAAAATGTATATGTTGTTTAAATTATTACACACATCAATCACACCGAACTTGCGCAAAATATTAAATTTATATTAAATTTAAATAATATAAATTATTATGTTAAGAATAATAATTATTATAATGAACACATAAATATAATTATATCTTTAACATAACACAATTTTTGTGATACCTTGACTACAATGTTTCCCATGGTAATCCCTCGAACAGTTACAAGCAATATTGTAGTCGCAAGTCAAAACACATCGTCCATTACCGTTGCAATATTGAGTGGAGCAAGTTGAGGAATCTACAATTAATCGCTAATCTTAGACTAAAAAGCAAAAAACATACATTTATGCATTCAACATTTATCACATATCTTCCGCTGTGGGAGTGATAAAGCCAGGACATATTTATCGTATTACACTAGTGAAATAAATATGCAAAGGAGACACAAATCATCGTTCGGTCCTTTTTGTTCAACTCGGAGAACCGTTGTTCGGTGTCGTACGGAGAAAACGACGTCATCATACAAACATACTACTTCATAATATCACAACGTTATATATAGACAGCTACACTAATACTCGTACATGTTGCTTATTACGCTTTTTTTGAGGATTGTGATATATAGAATCTCCCATTCGTGCCTATTCAATATTGAATTTATTAAACTCTTTGGATACAATTGATATGATGCTAGGCACAGCCTCGCATCATATAATTATATCGAAATTGTTTAATAAAATCAATATTAAACAGACACTCATGTAAGATCCTTTATGTAGTCTGGATATCACGATCTCCAAATTATATCATATAAATAATGTGAAGAGTCTTGTCTTGTTGCATACGTGCTAATAATGTACGCATTTTTTAGTATGTAAACTTTTAAGTTTGTCTGTTTGTCATTAAGGAAGTTTTGCTTTGCAGTATAGGGTGCCGACTTACGGTCCATACCTGACCGTTTGATCTGACACGATTTGGGAGTGGCTAATTTGTTTATCTATTGAATTAGACCTAAACCCGGTATATACAAATCTCGGTACGATAACAAACAATCATCACACGGTTATTTCGTCTAATACAACACATTATTTACAAGCATGCGATATAACTAAAACAATGGCTCAAACATGAGGTAGATGTACTAACCTAAGTGTAGCCCATATGACTATTAAATGAATAAAAATAAATCACACGAACTATAATTTAGATGTTTAAATAATGCATCGTTCCTAAACATAAACACTGACACCGTTCTTTCATAAACATAAATGTTATTGATGTAATCGGTTATTCAACGTCACCGTTTGACTTTGTTGACGTGCGGAATAGAGGTTTCCTTGAGGCATATGCGATGTGACGGAAACTATACTATGAATTTTTGTTTAACATATGTTAGTCTAGTCCGACTTTTATATTGAGTTATCTTCTAACACGTTCGATTCTACATCCGGATATCACGAGTTCGAGCCTTACTGACGCTATTGGGTTATTTCGGTGTGCCATTGCTTGTCATATGTTTCTTCAAAAGTTATGCTACAAAATCTCATCTTCTAGATCGGCACATGATGGTAATATGAATCATTTATAGATTGATATGCGGTTCCTACTGTTTACTTTCAATGTTATGGAGGGTGGTATCAGTATATAGACTCGGTACATTTGAAAACGCAACACTTGGTATTTGATGAAGATGTTAAAGCTAAATGTGTTTTAACTGAAAGAAGTAGAGCAAATATTGTAAGAAAAATGTTAATCACCATATGTTAACCTTTGGAGTTAAGAGACTTCTGTACTAACATAAAATATAATCTTGATTTGAACAAAAAACAAGCGGACTATAAATAATGCAAAATAAAATATGTTGAGTTTTTAAATGTACTGAGTATAGCATGATCACCCACGAAACACTTATACCACCTACATTTAACGTATGCGAACACAAGCTCTACATATCAAACAAAGGAAATATTTATACCCACACTCTATCAACATTAGATTATGATTATATATATATTTTTTTTAATGAACATGTATTTATTTGCACTGTTTAAATCTGATTTGTCACCGACAATCCGATTTGGTCATCCAGGTCATCTTGGTCATCCTGGTCTGGTCATCCTGGTCATTCTGGTCTGTTCTTCCTGATCATCATGGCCATCCTGGTCTGGCCGTCCTGGACATTTTGGTAATCCTGTTCATCCTGGTCATTCTGGTCATCCTGTTCATCCTGGTCATTCTGGTCATCCTGTTCATCCTGGTCATTCTGGTCATCCTAGTATGGTCATCTTTGTCATCCTGGTCATCCTGGTCATCCTGGTCATCATGGTAATTCTGGTCATCCTGGCCAGGTCATCCTGGTCATTATGGTCATCCTGGTCGTCCTGTTCATCGTGGTCATTCTGATCATTATGGTCATCCTGATCTGGACATCCTGGTCATCCTGGTCATCCTGGTCATTCTGGTCATCTTGGTCATCCTGTTATGGTCATCCTGGTCATACTGGTATGGTCATCCTGGTCCTTCTGGTCATCCTGATCTGGTCATCCTGGTCATTCTGATCATTATGGTCATCCTGATCAGGTCATTCTGGTCATTTTGGTCATCCTGGTTAGGTAATCCTGGTCATTATGGTCATCCTGGTCATTCTGATCATTATAGTTATCCTGGTCATCCTGATCTGGTCATCTGGTCATTTTGGTCATCTTGGTCATCCTGGTCATCTTAGTCATTCTGGTCATCTTGGTCATCCTGCTCTGGTCATCCTGGTCCTCCTGGTATGGTCATCTTGCTCCTTCTGGTCATCCTGATCTGGTCATCCTGGTCATCAAGTGCATTCCGATTATCCTGAACTGGTCATCCTGATCATTCTGGTAATCCTGGTCATCCTGGTCTGATCATCCGGGTCTGGTCATTATGGTCATTCTCGTCATCCTGGTCATTCTGGTAATCAGGGTCTGGTCATTATGGCCATCCTTGTCATCTTGGTCATCCTGATTCTGGTCATCCTGGTCATTCTTGTCATCATGGTCATCCTGGTCATTCTGGTCATCCTGATCATCCTGGTCTGGTCATCCAGATCATCCTGGTCTGCTCATCCTGCTCATTCTTGTCTTCCCTGTCAGCTCGCCCTGGCTTAGTCATCCTGGTCATCCTGGTAATTCTGGTCATCTTGGTCATTCTGGTCATTCTGGTTTGCTCATCCTTGTCTGGCCATCATGGTCATCCTGGTCTGGTCATCCTGGTATTTCTGGTCATCTTGGTCATCCTGCTCTTACCATTCCGGACATCCTGGTCATTCTGGTCATCTTGGTCATTCTGGTCAACCTAGAAATTCTGTTCATCCTGGTCTGGTCATCCTTGTCATCGTGGTAATCCTGTTCTGCTCATCCTCGCCATCCTGGTCGTTCTGGTCATCCTGGTCATTCTGATCATCCTGGTCTGGTCATTCTGGTCATTCTGGTCATCCTGGTCATTCTTGTCATTCTAGTCATCATGGTCATCCTGGTCATTCTGGTCATCCTGGTCTGGTCATTCTGATCATTCTGGTCATCCTGGTCATCCTCGTCATCCTGGTCATTCTGGTTATCCTGGTCATTCTGGTCATTCTGCTCAACCTGGTCACCCTGGTCATTCTGTTCATCCTGGTCATTTTGGTCATCCTGGTCATCCTGGTCATCCTGGTCATTCTCGTCATTGTGGTCATCCTGGTCATTCTGGTCATCCTGGTCATACTGGTCATGCTGGTCTGGTCATCCTTCTCATCATGGTCTGTTCGTCCGGGTCATCATCGTCGTCGTCGTCGTCGTTGTCATCTTTGATAGCATATCGATCAGACTCATCATGTTCATAGGGTCAGTATAACAAAATAAACGATCATCAACATAATCAGCTAACCAGCTAACCATCAGTCAGAATAACTTCATGCACATTTAAGGACATTTTCTACAGTTGTTTATGCGCATCCTTTTCGCGCCTACCTGTCTAAGTAACACAATTTCTCATTTGTTGTTATATTTTTCTCTAGATTTCATTATTATGAACCTATTTGACTGCTTAGAAAATGTAGTTATTTAAATCAAGTATAGTTTCAGTATTTAGATTCAGACCACCGAGTGAGTTATTGGTTTAGCCACTATACCTTTTTCATACTCAGGGAATACTTATGGCCTAAAAGATAAGAAGTAACTTAAACAATTAAATACTATTGACTTGATATCAAGACTGTATACTATTTTACACATACACGGAGTCCTTTTAAATAAATAGGGTTATGTACAACTTAACAGTAAAGAAAAAAGTCTGTGTTTTGTTTGCTCCAAAACCTATATATTTTTAGAATTTTTAGGGTTATAATTTTCCGTGAATCGACAAGACAATAAAGGTAATATCATGCATTTTTCTCAAGTTCATAGATACATAGAATATGATATATTATATTAAGATTAAATACATTAAATGTAATTTGATTGGATTTTTATTACTATATTTCTTGTTTTGGCCTAATTTAAGTTGTATTGAAAGTATAGGAAATTTGCCAAAAGATACCTCAGAAACCAAACTGGTGACCTATTATTATTTTTGAAAGCTAAAATGTGCTTAGGATAAAACGTTCTAGCTATGTACAAAATGTTGTTGTTCCTAGGAAGCAATATGGAGAAACTGTAGGTAATGTCCTTAAGCATAGTGTATTTGACAGAGTTAAGTTAATAAAAAAACATATACCTATATTGTTTATAAGTTCTTATTAAAAAGCAATTGACACACAACGAGAAGTCCAAAGAAAATACAGATATATTTGGGTATGTAAAAAACTACATCTATAATTTTATACCGATGAACACTTGTTTTAATGCCGACGACACTTTTACTTTATGCTCATGGAGTGTTGTGCTATACAATTTAAAGCAATTAGTAACTGGCCCTTTTGTTGTTATAACGTCACAAAAAGTAATACTAGCAAACAACTACCAGTTGCTTAAATATCCGTTATTTCTATCAACATGACATTATATGTCGCAACATTCCATCAAAAAAGGCGAAGACATTAAATTAAAATTGTTTTCTTTTATACATTTACTCTACTTTTACTCATGATTTTATAATTGCAATATATTGAAAGGTCAACATTACACGTGCTATATAAACCGAAGAAATGTTCCAGTGATTTTTTAACATAAAATGAAAACCATTTGTTGAACGATCACGTTAAAGTAACTACACGTATCACACTAGGTCCGCTTAAATCTGCTTTACTTTCTGAAAAGTCAGCTGTAGGTTTATTATGCAATCTAAATAACACATTTCATATTTACCCTCCTTGTTACTAGTGATTCTATCGCACGTAGCTGCGATCCCCCGAATTGTTGAATTCACAGTACAGTTGCCGACAGCAAAGCAGTCATCTAAAAAATAACTGCCTGAAAATAAAAAATGATTTGTTTTATTTTTTAATACTGATCCTGTCGGTTTAAATATGTCGACGAACATGTTTTGCAAGCGAGACAATTCTTTCCTTTTATTATGCGAAACCATGCGAATCCAGATTAATACTGCTTTTATAAATTGCAGTTTCTCTCCAACTAAAATGCCGAGATAGAAACGTCATTGACTTTGGTTGACTTTGTTCAAATTTAATTCCTTTAAACTCGTTCGAAGACACTGCTGTTTCAAACACAGTGAAACCCCCATAGCAGCTTCCTAGGCCCAAGAAAATGGAAGTTGCCAATTCGGTGACTGGCAATACGCAAATGAAAATATTAATGTGGTTAACTATGAACGTATGTTCATTTGCTAAGGAATTTGTTTATATTCTAAATTGGTAACAGATTGTTAAAATAAAACAAAAACAAATGGACTATTTGGAGGCAGACCACCCATTTGTTCTGGGTAGTACCAAAACTGTACACCTCCCGCCATCCGTAAGAATCGACATTTCCCCACTTACAAGTCGATCTCCCAGTTTGATTGGAACCGGCAGCGGTGAAAGGCGAGAAGTTTGCAACGCAACGCCCTCGGCCACGGAGACGCCAGAGTGCTTTTAAAATAATATAAAATTAAGTCATTCTTATACATGACATGCACGTCTTTGTGTTTAGGGTGACAACACTTTCTGTAATATCCAACAGTTGTTATTATGTCCATACATCACAGAGATTTGTATACTATTATTTGAAGACATCTCTATGATGATAATTATGTAAAGTGCTATGTATGTATGTAATTTATTATGTAAAGTGTTATGATTATTCAGTTCATCAAAACATTTAGTGAACTGTATCTAACAAATACTGATAATGGACATCATTTGGAAGCAAAAAACACAACAAAGAGAATAAAGAAGCAGACTTGGTTTTATTGTGTCAGTTTATGAGAGATAATGTAATTAGCAATACCTCTCACGCACCCCGAGCACCGACTTAAGCGGTATTCTGCTTCAAAGTCACCTACATTGGGAGATCAACTGTTGATCCCAAAGGACTAGTAAAATAACAATACTAAAGTTACTTTATTTCAGTGATATGTTACATTTGTATCAAAACAGGAGTTACTACATGAACCTAGAGAGATCTGTATCTAAAATATACATCTTGGTATAGTGTGTACAGCTTAATACTTTAGTACATGAGTTTAGTGATGTAGGAGGCGTGAGAGGTGATGCATCTTATAATTACCTCTCATGAACAGATTCAATAAAACCGAATATGCAGCTTTTCTCTCTTGTTTGTGTTTGTTGCTTCCAAGGATCACCTTTTCAGTATTTATTATTATATCTGATGGGATATTTATTTGTTGATGACATGATAGTTGTGTTTATACATGATCATAATTAATTACAATAATACATGGATATTACTTAAGGACATGATGATATTGCTCTTACATAAATAAGATTTGGAATATGAGCAACTGTTTACACGTTTAGAGATGTATTTAATATAATTTGATGACATGATGGCGTGTATTGGTTTGACGTCAATGGTTACAAAACACTAGCGATATTCCAGTATGCAGTAGGTACGGGGTTTAATATAGTTATTCTAATTTAACGCTTCATTTATAATAATATGTAAAAGTTTACTTGTAATATGTTTGATCTTCCATTTGCATTCAAAAGGACAATAACCTAGTTGAAGTGAAGGACAGCTTCCTTGTTTACACTGATCTGCAATACAATTAACAAGGTATATATGAAACGAAGGTTTACATGATGTCGTCTCTATTTCTTAAAATTGTATTCATCATTTGATGGACGTTTTTATTACGACAGGCAGCTTTCTCTTTCTTAAATGACGCAGTTTATAACATATTCCATACATTTGAGATCCTTTGATCGAAAGTTTGAAGCAACTACAAACATCTGTAATATTTTAACGGATTTTCTTAGTGTCGTTAAAGATCACGTTAAACAATATTATTCTGAAACTTATGACAACACGTGGATTAATTTATTTTGGTCAATTAAGAATTGAATAGACGTGTTTGCTAATATTTGCAATCAACGTCATCTATAAGTACTTATGATTTTTACACATTATATAAAACCTTACCACACAACCTTATCAAAGACAAACTCATTGGTCTCATTTACAAAACTACATTTTTACCTCAATCAATATTAAAGCGTTTTTTACTAAGGCAGTGTAGACAATTACACTATGTGGACTTGCCAAGAAGTTTTGCAGCACTTATTTTCCTATAAGATACTATTTTCGTCAGGTATGGAACTATCGTTTATAGACAAAGTGTTGGTATCACTATGAGTACGAACTGTTAACCTAGTGTCACAGATTTGTCTTTGTATTGCTATGAAAAAGATTTCATGTTGCGCCTTTCACCAGATACACAGATAATTGAAGCCTTAAAGGACATATTGATTATTGACAACCCTTTATTTTTCTACTATGGTAAATACTAGTTATCCTAAAGAACTTTACAAAGCTAATATTTCCGATCTGGTAAAAGTGAGATTTGGTGCACCCTACAACCTGATTTAAACATTCAGCGGCTTTTTTGCCACTGACCGTTTCAAGACGGTAGCACTATTGTCAACCCGTTTGTGCTTGTATTGTCAACCCGTTTGTGTTTGTGATATCACTTTCCTTGTTTCTGACTAACGTTGTAATTGTTGTTTGTTTAAATGTATGGTTTATGTTGACTGTGTTCTATGACAGCTACTTTTCCTGTTCAAATTGTATACCTACTTTCATACGAAAATGTTAGTATCATCAACATGTGTTATAGTGGTCAATTTAACAAACATTTTTTTTCATGGTTAGAAGCTATATCCTCGAGACGTGTATAAAAATGACAATGACACCGAAAAAAATATCTTTTTCCAATATGCCTATCATTGCCTACCTTTGCCAGATAGGTATCATAAATTGTTATATCTTAACCGACAATTACAATTAACACATGTTTAATAATTACGAGTGAAGGACATTAATTATAACACATTCCAAACCTTTATACCCAAGCTCTTCCAAACAATCTATAACAGTTACTTCAATCAATCTGAAAATATAATATTTAATTAGAACCGTTTTTATAAATCAAAAAATATATTTACAATTGAATTATTTATTTTTATAAACATGCTATATATCACTCATGGTGAGGGTTACATTTCATTCCCTTGATGTTCAAATAATTCAATGCATGTGCATGCATTCGTTACGCGACATATTGTCTACCTGGGATAAATGCTATGTAAAGTTCCAATAGTGTACCCTTATTGATTATACTTTTCTAAAGCGTCGATATCCACAAAATGTTGACCTCTGGATTTACATCGACCTCTTATGTGTTACGGGATACAGTGGCGACATACGATACACACATCGGCAGTCATATAATTCCAATTAAACATTCATTGGGAAAAGCGATCTAGAGCGGAAACGGACACAGCATGAACATTTAACTATACACAATTATTGGGCACCTGTTTCACCCATTTTTGTTGTTGACATTTTCAGATAAAATTTAAGTAGTATCCAAATAAGATGTATATCATTGAAACAGACATTTTAGTGGAAAATGAAATAACTTACTTTCAAAACCGGTTAAAAAATCAAAAATCACGTGCGAAAGATGTGTTTGATAGAGCATGTTTAATGCAAATTTTCACATCATATATATATCTTTTTTAAAATCTGTATCCAAAAAAAAAGGGTAAGAGTGAGGTTTGGTGCACCCTAGAACCTGGTTTAAACCCCCAGCGGTATTTTTTTTCCACAGACCGTTCCAATGCTGTAGCCCTATTGTCAACCATTTTATGTTTGTGATGTCTTATCTTGCTTTTTCCATCTTAAGTTTATAGTTGTTCTTTGTTTCTGTGTGTGTTTGTGGTTGACTGTCGTCCGTGAATGCTACTTTTCCTGTTCGATTTTTATATCTACTTTTAATGTGTTGGCCAAACGTAAATTAAGACACTTTGACAGTTGTATAGTAGAATATTAAGGTTAACTGTGTCAACATTTTGATGTGAAATTTTCATTTCTCAACCGATGTTTCAAAAGTAAGGTATTTTTTTATATACAACTAACAGTTCTAGTACCAATGATATACAAATTATGTACGTTGTAGAAAACTGATCATGTTAATAGTGAATACCCTTTTGCTGAAACAAACGCCCCGAACAATAATCAATATCGACTCCAACATGAGCTATATAGAAATTTTCGGAGCATTGACAACCTCCGCTTAGGGCATTGTGCATATGACATGACCATCGCAAACATATTATGCTGTCAAAAGATTTAAAAACGGTAAAATGATAACGAATCATTTTTTTCTGCAAATTTCTTGCAAGCTAAGCTAGTGAAAATCAAAATATGACAGACAGTGATACGCATGTATTGATATTGTTTTTATTTCATTGAACGGACTTCGAGGCGTTGTTCAGGGTGTCAGACGGAATCGAACGAACTACGCAGCAATATAATGTACCTGAAGATCAGAAGACAATGAGAAAATTGTGCGGTCTTGATATTTAGCCGGTACATGTTATTTTAAATGTTCGCGAAGACTGCAGTTTGCAATGCGTACTTACCTAACGTCGATGTTCCAGAACGCCTTATCAAACATGTAACGTACTGCACGATTACATGTTGTAGATGTTGCTGTATTACATTCTCGCATGGATGCAGTCAAACTACACGAATATATCCCTGAAAGTAACAGGTATAATACAACATCAAATGAATGTTTTTACTCGTACTAAACGTAAATCACATGCCTGAGTGTGGGTGTAGATTTCATATTCTCCAGATCATGGCTAATTTGCTAATTTAAAGACATCCACCATTGCCATCCTAACTGTTTTATATCATGGATTAAACAAGGAAAGTACCCCAAATAGCACTAATTGCATGCTTGTTAACTGCAAAAGAATAGAATCCCCCATGTTTGAAAATAAGCCCCTAAAATAGGAGCGATTAGGTCTAGTGGTAGAGAGTCGAGCGTCGAAATGTCCTGAATTCGATCCCCTCCATAACCAAAAGTGTTGTGTCTCTGAGCAAACCAGGGTTTTTCTTTCATAATTTAAAATCGAGAATTCAAGCATTTCATAATAATTTTGATTTAGTTCCTGCTGATAAAACCGCTAATAATGTAATTATTGTTTGACGCTTACATTACGTCAGTTTTATCTCTGGAACTCGGTAGCACTATTTCGTATACTCCAGTTCATTCTACTGAGAATGATGTTGTTTCCACACATATCACTCGGTGCACTGCTTTCGAGGCTGGGGTAGACGAAAAGCAGTACAAACTGACAACTATGTACTGGATTCTTACATTACATAAAACTCCGTATAAGGCCCGCTTTATTTCGAATTCTAGTGCCTGCCCAGCACAAACATTTCCAAACATTTAACTTCTTGTTTTACTGCCGTTAAATGTCACGTTAAACAATATTGTGTTAAAACTTATGAAAACTCTGGGACTAATTTGTTATGGTCTATACAAATTTTAAGCGACGTTCTTATTAAATTTTGCAATAAACGTCAAGTTTCACCTATTAGCACTTATGAGTTCGCTACACTATATACAACCTTACCACATCATCTTACCAACGAGCCCAATATAGGTGACTTTGAAGTAGAATACCGTTTAATTAAGAAAACCTAGAATTAAGCCGGTGCTAGGGGGCGTGAGAGGTGTTGCTTCTTTCATTACCTCTCATGAACAGACTCAATAAAACCGAGTCTGCTGCTTTATTCTCATAATTGTGTTTGTTTCTCCCAAAGGATCACCTTTATCAGTATTTATTATCAAAGACAAGATGATTCCTCTTATTCAAAAAACATTCGTTAGGGAAAATACTACATGTTTGGCCTGTAATTATATTACAACGTTTTCTACTAACGGCAGTTTAGACAATTACACTATGTGGAATTGCAAAGAAGTTTGTGAAGCACTCATCTTTCTATTAGATAATATTGTCGTCAGGTATGAAACGACCGTTTATAGACAAATTGTGGGTACCTATGGGTACGAACCAATGGGTACCTATGGGTAAGAACTGTGCACCCCTTGTCGCAGATTTGTTTTTATATTGCTTTGAAAGAGATTTCATGTTGAGTCTTTCACCAGATACCCAGGAAGATGATATTGAGGCCGTTAATGAATGACACCTCTGGGTATCTGGATGACATATTAAACATTGGCAACCCTTTCTTTTCTCCTATGGTTAATAATATATACCCTAAAGAACTTCAACTTCACAAAGCTAATATTTCTGATACTAACGCTTCTTTTTTGATTTACATCTCTCCATTGACAATTATGAAATAATTAGCAAAATATATGACAAGAGAGATGATTTTAATTTTGATATTGTTAATTATCCCCATTTAGATAGGGATGTTCCCAAGCAACTTCTTATGGGGTCTATGTGTCTCAACTTATTTGTCTTTCTAGAGCTTGTACTCGAGTTTCGGACTTTAATATTCGTTATCTTTGTAGAACTAAAAAGCTACTCAATCAGGGTTACCGTTACCATAAACTTCGTAAAACCTTTGCAAAATAATATATGATTAAATATATTATTGTAACCCTGATCTTCTTTCCAAATATAAAAGTAATTTAAGATCTCTTCTGTGACAAGGAATAACACAACCTGACTTCTATGGTGACGTGATTTACAATCTTCGTAGGATCCTTGGCCATGATCACTTTCATACTATCTTTGTTAAACGTGTTAAAAGGTTTATCAAAAGAGGTTATGACCCTATCATTTTGCAACGCACTGCATGCTTGGTGGTGGACCCAATTACAGTTCGCCACTATGCTTTCCTCTTTAATTGTGCGATGACCGGACAGGATGTGGACCCTATGATGACGTCTACCTAAATCCCAAAAGGACGGTGACGTTTGATGTTTGTCTACAATCTTGTCTTGTTTTGCCCTCAATGGTTTATTATCTTGTTGCTATGGCTTCTGCAAAGTCACTGAGTACCTTCTTTGTGGCTTTTCTAGGCCATTTTTTTTTGTATTTATATATACACGAGCATCTTTGTGTTTTTCTTATATTGCCTATTAATGCTGCCTTGTTGGTTAGAGTTAGTTCATGGCGAGGATTTCTTTACTCACACTGTCCCGCTTTATTGGGTTGACGGTAGGGTAAGTGTGAGGTTTGGTGAACCCTATAACCTAGTTAAAATTCCCAAGGGCCTTTTTTGCCGCTGACCGTTCCATATTTATCTGTCTTTGCTTAATACTGGTTCTACAGAGGAAAGCACCGAGAGTGATAATACATTCAGAGAGCTTTCGTTACAATAAATGTAAAATAAATAATAAAGTACACAATAACTTAATCCATTTATTAAACATACCATTCAGCTGTGTGTGCTGATGGTCTGTTACACGTTCATCCAATCACCTAGCGATTTACCAATTTCGTTTTTGTGTGTTTTTTGTCGAAGAGGGCTTGATAAAATGTATTTGAACGATCAAATTTAAAGCAGGACATCATTTGATTTATACACATCGAGTGGGACGTATTGTACATGTACCTTACACGTGTCAGTGTACATAGGTAGCATGGTAACTTTTAAAAAATACAAATACGTGTGCATTTTACAGGACTTTCTGGTTTACAGTCAGGCGCTCTGATGACTAAGCTAATGTTGGTTTTTTGAGTACATGGTATTTTAAGCACTATTTATAATATTTAAAATTTTCTAACCGCCCATCAGACATCGTTTACAGGGAGGATCACCGTTCACCCCTGTAAACGATGTCTGATGGGCGGTATATATACTAAATAAAACACCAAGATAAAAATGATTTCAGACGAAATAATATAAGGAATCAACAAAGATCGCTTCGTATAAATATTGTTCCAATAAATACATTCGGAAGCAGTAACCTAGAAGGCTAGATAAAACTGGGATATTTTATGCTTTAATTTCCGGAACGTTTACTACTTCATCCGTGACTCATTCATATCCATATATTTGTATCATTTAAAAGTAGATATAAATATGGGAGAAAAAAGTGGACCTATAGAAACAACAGCAATCAAACGCAATGACACCGTAGGTCCGCATTAGACCACAAACAGAATAAATATTTAAAAAGTCAATGAAAAGTACATTATTTAATAGAGTCTGGTCTCAGCGAGTTGGCTTATTTAAACACCGAAATGAGCATAGCCCATCGAGGTGTTTAAATAACCAACGAGCTGATTTGTAGCATGGTGTACTTAGTAACACCTGACGTCAGAGTTACCGTACTCTAAATTACTATATCTGGTAGTTGTAGTACGGTATAGCCACGCCTCTTTAGTTACCTTAAATTAAACGATTTAATGTTTTGCATTCATCAAAGGAAATGTTACCAAACATGCTACAAATAACATAAAGAGTGATAAAGACAGGGTTACCAAATTGGAACGATCAATAGGCAATAAAGCCCACAGGTTAGCTTAAATCAATTTTATGTGTACACAACCTCGCTTTTATCCTGTCTGCAACGTCCTCATTGACACAACAATGTAAAACAAAGGATATCGCATCAAAAGGAAATCTCTAAGAAAGTCCACATCCAGAGAAATTAGTAACGATACACTTAAATGTTGTTGTAAAGATATATAAAATACGTAACAAGAAACACCTCGGGATGTATTCAGTCTTGTACTGAAAGCAGTTGCAGCCAAAGATAAAACCAACCTAGAGTACAACCAAAGAACGCTTTGAACGAACGTTCATGCACCTACCTCCCTTTATCCGGATTTCAACAGGCGTAATCATGGAGTCACAAGAGGCTGTCCAGTCATCGCACAAAGGCAAAGTGACGCGTAGTGACTTACCGCAGGGGGTCAATAATTAAACATGAAGTGCGTTGCAAATCTAAAGGGTCGTATCCTTTTTTGACGAATTTCCTGGTTCATTTTGTAATGTGGTCAGAAAACCCGTCAGGTCCCTTTAACTTCCGAAGTTTATAGACATCTCCATAAAATAAAGGTTGTGACATTCCTTGTCGCAGAGGTTTAAGGTTGGTGTTGTACTTCTCCAGTAGGTTTCGTTGTGGCGAAAGAAAGATGTACGTAGTCGCGATAATGAAAACCTTGTTGAAGAAGTTAACTTGTAATAACTTGATTTCGATCAGCTCTAGCAAACGAATCATCTGGGAGATATACACCCGTATAATGTAGCACGAGGTACATCCCGTTCCAAATGTGGATAGTTTACGATCAAATTTAAAATCATCTCTCGTATCATACATTTTAGTATGTATGAACTCATTAGAAATCGAGAGATGATGGTTGGCTTTATTTATAGTGAGCTCTGGTGGAAAGATGTTAGTGACCATATGAGCATTTATGAATAAAATATCAATATCGAGTATGCAGATGCCATTTAGATACCGAGATGTGTTACTAAAAACATCAATAATGTAACTCTGGCTAGCAAGTGACAAATTCAACACATCTCGTTCATCTGCGACAAGTGGCACACAGTTTGTACCCATAGAAATACCAAGAACCTGGCGGTAAACTGTAGTGGTACATGAACTTGAATTTGCGATAAAACGTGCTTTGTTTGGATTTTTACGAAGTTTAGGGATCCAGTACGTAATGGTGAGCTTATTCTTTTCATTATTTACAGAAACTTTCAAAGACTACAAAATGTTCACATGATGTGACACAATGACTTTCCCCAGCATTGGTGTGGTTAGATAAGCAAACGTGCTCACTAGCTCTGCATTCAAAGTATTGATATAATGCAATAGTCATGCTATAATTATATTGTTTGAAGCTTTGTCTACAGAAACAAGAACACATTTAGTATGGAGGTTACGGATTCCCTTCTCAAGGTGTCGTATATTTTAAATAAACGGTAGTGGAAGCAGAGAGAAATTTGACTCATAAAATAGTTTACGTCATTCGACAACAACATAAACTGTTCTCACCCAAACAGTAATAGCGTTTTTATCTTTGTTTTTCGCGTTTACACCACTTGGTATAGACATATTTTAATAAAGAAAGATAAAAATATCGGACTGGGAAAGCAGCATTCAGGGATGACAGTCCACCACAAAACACAAAAACAAACACGCAAACAGACAAACGAGAAGGCAAAAGTAATAAAAAATGCAAACGACATCACAAACACAAAAGGGTTGACAATAGGGCTACCGCCTTGGAACGGTCAGTGGCAACAAAACCCGCAGTTTCATTGCGACTGGCTTTAAAATCAATATCCGAAGGAAGGCGATACTTAGGAAATTTGACAATTAACTGCCTGATCCTCTTATCCTCAATAATATCAAGATTGTCAGTAATTGTGTGACCGGCAGGTTCATAACAAAATTTAGAACTGATATTCTCAATCAGTGGGATTAGATAAAGGTCGAACAGGAAACATATGATTCCGAGAACATATTCAACCAAAAACACGCATTCAAAACAAACAACACTTACATTGCTAAACAATCACCAATAAACCATGTACACGACACCAACAATATACAATAAATTATCAGTGACTTACCTAATATTATCATAGCAATATACTTTGCCATCTTGCGACTGTCAATAATGATAATCTGAAATACACCACAACGCACTGAAAACATTAAAAGTGTATTGTAAAATGTTCATCTGTGACTCATGTAATTGTCCTCATTATGCCCCTAACATTTAGTAATCGAAGCTCTCAAGGACTATCAAATGCAGATTTTAGCTCACCAGCGCTATACTCAAGCGAAGTACGTTGCTTAAACTACTTCTCATATTAAACCTCTAAGCTAGTTTTATTCAAACTTCACATGGATGATTCTTAGATAAATACCTAATAGTAGGCAGTTCAAGGGCCAACAAACAAAACTTTTGGTGGAATTTTTGAGTAGAATTTGGTATCCATCCTTATTTAAGTCTTTATAGGGTGTCAATCAAGCCGGGGGTGGATGCCGGCTTGGCTTTTGTTGCAGAGGGTAAACAATTAGGTCAAAGGTCAAAAGAGTGCAAAAATGAAGAAAAAAACCCAACCCTAATTAGAGTATTTATCAATTTTCATTCAGTTATATATGTATATTACTGTTCTAAAATATTTGGGTACTGTATAAAAACTAAAATGCATTCCGTAATGTCAAATTAAAGTACTAGAAATGGAGGTCAAAGATCACATAAGTGCAAACATCTTTATTCTATAGTTGTATACATATAATGAATGATAATTATGGTTTTGAGAGATCAAGATAACATTCAATATAATTAAAATGGACATGTTTAGCAGAATTGTTATACATATGAACTGTATCTATCAAAAACTGTAAAGTCATGATTAAAAAACAATAAATTCAAAGCACCTTAACACAGGAATTAACTTATAATAATTTTATTATCGTAACCCTGATCTTCTTTCCAAATATAAAAGTAATTTAAGAACTTATCTGCGACAAGGACTATCACAATCTGACTTCTATGCTGACGTGATTTACAAACTTCGTAAGATCGTAGAATCCTTGGTCATGATCACTTTCATAATATCTTTGTTAAACTTGTTAAAAAGGTTTATCAAAAGAGGTTATGACCCTATCATTTTGCAACGCACTGCATGCTTGGTGGTGGACCCATTTACAGTTCGGCATTATGCTTTCCTCTTTAATTGTGCGATGACCGGACAGGCTGAGGACCCTATGATGACGTCTACCTAAAGCCCAAAAGGACGGTGACGTTTGATGTTTGTCTGCAAACTTGTCTCGTCGTGCCCTCAATGGTTTGATTTCTTGTTGCTTTGGCTTCTGCCAAGTCAATGAGTACCTTCTTTATGGCTTTCTAGGCTATTGTTGTTTTGTATTTATATATGCACGAGCATATTTGTGTTTTACTTATATACTATTAATTCTCCCTTGCTGGTTAGAGAATAGTTCATGGCGGGGATTTCTTTATTTACACTGTCCCGTTTTATTGGAATGACAGTAGGGTAAGTGTGAGGTTTGGTGCACCCTAGAGCCTGGTTTAAACCCCCAGCGACTTTATTGTCACTGACCGTTCCAATACGGTAGCCCTATTGCCAACCCTTTTGGGTTGATGATGTCTTATTTGGCCTTTTATTCATCTTTAAGGTTGTTCTTTGTTTGTGTTTGTGTTTGTGGTTGAATGTCGTCCTTGAACGCTGCTTTTCCTGTTCGATTTTTATATCTATATTTACGTTATAATATGAAAAAGTAAAGCTAAGTATTTTCAAGTCAACAATAATTTGATTTCAAAAAAGAGTATAATAATGGCCCCTTGGAAACGGCCGAAAACGACACATACGAAATATTTCTCGGTTTGATTGAGACTGTTCAAACTTAATTTAAACATACGTGTTTGACGAGAGCGTCATATATCGGCTTGCTGATAATTTATTCACAGTACTGATTGTACTGAAAAATTCCTATCCGTACTAAATTACAAGTAACATACATTGTCGAATTATGTATTTTCAATTTGCCGTGATATAGCGTCATGAGTATATAAGCATATGCTATGTACACAGTAAGAACATAATCGAGAAAGAAAGCAATATTTGCTAAATACATTAATCTTAGCAGGTTATTACTATTTTACATAAGATCCAAATCATGGTTAACATCACATTTACTTGTGAGATAAATACCAAATGTTTTTAATTGGCAGAAGACAAGAATAGCTTTTCTGCGGAAAAGACAAGAACAGTTGATCTGCGGGAGATAATCAGATCTGTGGGAAATACAATGACTCGCCCTTAATGTTTAAAGGTTAAAACATGCCTAATGTAAAAATACTTCTAAACTATTTTTAAATTATGACCTCTTTATCTTTAAAATTCATAAAGAGGAATCTGTGATCCGTGTAATTTCCAAATGTATTGCACCTTTGTGTCTTTTCCAATTCCTTTTTCATTTTACCTATCTTCCGTTAATTAAAAACTATAAAGCGACCATTTTTCCATAAATAAACGTACTGCCCGCATGTATATGTGTTATAAGTTCTTTATTCTTACATCGTAATTATAGTGAATAATGTAACTGCCCACCTCAATTATCCTCCTACCCGCCAACCATCAACCGAATTTAAAAAAAGTTTTTATTTGTTTACCTAAAAATTACATGTACCTTTACATCACTTCTCATCTTACCCAACTCATACCCCTTCTCAAACTCACTGTTCACCCAACTCATACCTCTTCTCAAACTCACTGGTGTTAAAAGGAGGTTGGGTTGCTCTATCAACTGATAGGATTGAGTGTGAGAGGAGTGGTGTCCCTATTTTAGTTTATTTACAGCACACCTATTATTACTCCACAATTTGTGTTCTATCCCACCTCTCTCCAAACATTCTGTTTACTCATGTTTTCCCTAATTGTCTGTGTTGTTGATAGTGTATGCACATAGTACATAGCTTTGCTAATCTCTGTTATCTTCTACCCCTGCAACAATACAATGTGACTATTTTTTTCATAATTTTCTTCTTTGTTTATGTATATTGTTTAAGGGTACACAGGACATACCTTTACTCATGCCAATCATCATCCACACCCTTTAACTCGTTACCAGTCAAAACTCCCCCACATACACCTTCCACACTTCCCACCCATTGTTTTCTTTAAATTGTTCTCTTTCAGAAAACGTCCTCACTTCAGTTTCATTTTCATCGAAGGGATGTTTAAATAAGATCGCACTTAAGTACTAAAGAGAATGTAGAGCTACAGCCAAACAATACTTTTTATTTATAGTTATGAATCACTTGGAACAAGGCGAAATAATTATTTTCGATTGATAAAGAAAGAAGATTTAACCATGTTAATGCTGTTCTAAAACGGATATGAGAGCCGCCATCTTGAGAACTACGACGTCATATTTCTAAATTACCATATACACACCCGATTGCCGGCAGCCGTAGGCACAGTACGGCAGCCGTAGGCACAGTTCCCGGTAAAAACAAAACAAGTTTCAAAAGGGTAAATAAATCTAGTTTTAAGACTTGTTAGCCTTAAACTATTAGAAAAGTGAATCGGCCATTTTAATTTGGAAGGAATGTTGTGTATGTCACCTGATTACCGAGAAATTTGAACCGATATTACGCGAGTTACGGTAGGTTAAATGTTGAAATTAAGCTAAGAAATGTGATTGTAGAAAGTTAGAGACCTGGTACTCGGTAAATAGTCAAGTTGAAGAGATTTCAGACATACTGCCATTAAATATAATCTTTCCTGAATAAACAGTCCAAATTTTAGCCCACAGAACATTTTATTAAAATAATTGTGGGTTTTTAAACACGACCGGGTATTGAAAAATGGCAGGAGTACGCTACAGTTCCATTATTTATTGGCAGGTAGCTAGTACAGTTCCGAAAAATGGCAGGCGTATGGTACAGTTCCAAAAACAGCGGACGCTAAAGTATTTTCTTCTTTGGTATAGTGGTGTAATTTCGAAAACACTAATGAAGAAGTACTGTATATAGAATTATATACATCTTCGGTCCTTCTATAAACGTTTAAGAAAACCCACCAACCGTAGGAAAACGTGAATATAGGTTCGTTTGAACCTTCATTCCGACGGTATAGTACAGAGAAAGACACGTTTTAATAACAATCGTATGTTGTGCTGAGTTACGTCCCCTTTTTATAATTCACCATTTATGATAACACGCGTTTGGTATTTAGATGTTTTGGAATAGATTGCTTAATTTTAATTATTGCATAGTTGAACACCACACATTAATTACAGTTTAAGGCCACTCTATGTAACTTAATGTTTCTGAATCAAACGTCTACTGATATATAGGACACGCATATAAATCAATAATGTAGTCGCTCAAAAGAGTACTTAACTCAAAAAGTAATAATCATAGGACATTATTTAAAGTTGGTATCAAATTGTAACGGATATAGCGCAGATACCCACGAAAGTTCAAAGTTGACACATGCAGACATTCAAACTTTTTTGCTTTGGTGAGACGAAATACTAGTGCATGTCTATTGTCTAAATAAAAGTTTAGTGTCTGAATTTCCCAAAAATAACCTCATCGGCAAAATCAAAATATCTATCATAAAGATGTGACCGCTTTAAGTGTACCTAATTAGCTTAAATTTTAGCTTAAACATGCTCATTAGGCAAACTTTAAATGGTCATAATTAAATGACACATAATCTCATTTGGTTAATTATGACATTTTTGCAAAGCCCTGTTATTGCATGAAGTGTATTTTGCGTTACCATGGGTATCTTTTGAGCGACTACATTATTGGTTTATATGCGTGTCCTATATATCAGTAGACGTTTGATTCAGATACAATAAGTTACATAGAGTGGCCTTAAAACGTAATTGATGTGATGTGTTCAACTATGCAATAATTAAAATTAAGCAATCTATTCCAAAACATCTAAATACCAAACGCCTGTTATCATAAATGGTGAATTATAAAAAGGGGACGTAACTCAGCACAACATACGATTGTTATTAAAACGTGTCTTTCTCTGTACTGTACCATTCGGAATGAAGGTTCAAACGAGCCTATATTCACGTTTCCCTACGGTTGGTGGGTTTTCTTAAACGTTTATAGAAGGACCGAAGATGTATAGAATTTTATATACAATACTTCTTCATTAGTGTTTTCGAAATAACACCACTATACCAAAGGAGAAAAGACTTTAGCGTCCGATGTTTTTGGAACTGTACCATACGCCTGCCATTTTTCGTAACTGTACTAGCTACCTGCCAATAAATAATGCAACTGTAGCGTACTCCTGCCATTTTTCAATACCCGGTCGTGTTTAAAAACCCACAATTATTTTAATAAAATGTTCTGTGGGCTAAAATTTGGACTGTTTATTTAGGAAAGATTATATTTAATGGCAGTATGTCTGAAATCTCTTAAACTTGACTATTTACCGAGTACCAGGTCTCTAACTTTCTACAATCACATTTCTTAGCTTAATTTCAACATTTAACCTACCGTAACTCGCATAATATCGGTTCAAATTCCACGGGAATCAGGTGACATACACAACATTCCTTCCAAATTAAAATGGCCGATTTACTTTTCTAATAGTTTAAGGCTAACAAGTCATAAAACTAGATTTATTTTCCCTTTTGAAACTTTTTTTTTTTACCGGGAACTGTGCCTACGGCTGCCGAACTGTGCCTACGGCTGCCGGTAATCGGGTGTGATATATGGCATGTTACTAAATATTATTTAAAGCAAAGACGGTCATTGCAAATTAATGCAAGATCCTTAGTAACGCATTATTACATTAAAGTTTTTTATACATATATTTTTATACAGTATCTGTTCTTTTTTCCCTATAAATCAATACATTATCATATTCATAAATATTCCATATATGGTTATTTAGAACTATGATGCAATATCTCTCAAAATGGCGGCTTCCATACCCGTTTCAACAGAACCTTCAAATGATCATATCGTCTTTATTTATCATCGGATTTTGATAATTATTTTAAACCTTTACCAACATCTTCAGAACTCTTAACTCGTAAAGAGAATGTTTGGCTGTAGTGCTACCTTCCATTTAAAACTCAAGCATGCACTGCAGCAGAGTTGTTAAAAGTACACATATTTTAGCTGTTAACACTTTTTATTATTTAACACATGACATCCATGATTCCAGCAGAGCGCCCTTATGCCATCTTTAGCGTTTTGTTTCAAATTATAGTTTCTAGTCAGTAATCACTAGTCTCTATTTTTTACCCAATGCTACATTGTTTTGTTCCTGCTACTTGTAATTGCCCATGCTATCCAAACCTCTTCACTGCCAGCGTCATAAACATAGCTCTTACGTAAATGACGTATCTGTACCAAAATATTGCTTAACTTCTGCAGGAATGTTTTTGTGTTGGTGCACTAAAACCAAGAAGCTCCACTCATTTCTGTTTGGTATCATATAACATTTCTTATGTCTAATTAACTTTCTTTCAAAAAAACTTATTCATTCCGTACCTATTGAAAATGTTATTACATTCCATAATGCCCTTTGTCCCATGTTACTTTTGACAGCTATGCTATAAATGAATGCAACATTTAGAAATTGCTACTGGCAAGAGTCTTGCCAGTAGCAATTTCTAATATTGTTGCATTCATTTATTTCCCTTGTCAGAATTGTCATGTTTTACATTTATTTTTCCATTAGAGTTCATAAACAGTTCTTATTTTTTCCTTTAATTTTTTCCTTTGTCCCCTCACTTTGACCTTATATACTCACACACAAGGTCACGTTTGAAGGTCACCAAGCTAATACTCACCACCATGAAGCATGTTTGTTGAAGATCAAAGTCATATTGACATCACACGTAGGAAATGCTTTTAAACATAATAAATAACCCAGCCAGAATGATTGGTACAATACGTTGTAAAATTAATATGTTTAACCTAAACTTATATAATAACCTTAAGCTCGTATTACAACTACAACTGTCTCTTTTTGGGCAGCGCCAATTCCTTTGCTGCATTTTGCGGCAATATTGTACTTGTACAATATTTGTTTCGAGAACCGATAACAGAAGATGGTGGTTATGCATTAGTTACAAACTGCGTATGAGTGGTTTCTATTTAGGGATATCATCAAACGATAGGCGAAGCGGTCTCCTTAGTTTCCCCAATACCGTGGAGAACACGAGAACACATGGTCTAACTGATATCCTGTTTGTTCTCCAATTTAAAACGGTGATGTTAAAATTAAGAAAATTAAATGGAGCTTTAGAACAAATGGCATACCGCTTTATGTACCCCACTGTTGACTCAAGTGAGAAAGAGAGAGAACACAGTATATTGTTGTTGTTATGTGACTTCACACTCTGATTCATGCTATTAATAGTTTATGCACTGTTTAGCTATCTTTAGCTATCTATGTAAAGAGGACTGGAAAGACATGCTCAACGCAAATTTTTGTGCACATCGCAGTAAAACGGGACCGGGTTTAATGTTTTTTGATGCAATCATGCAAACGGTAAGAGAAAATTCATTCCAGAGAAAGCGTCGAATTATGTCTCTCTGTATAAACGTTTTCGACGTGAGCGATATAGACGAGAATGATCAAAAAGTGCGTTTTATATGAAATTGTTCTCTTCAATTCACTGTGTAATTATCGCGGTGATATATTAAGTAAGTACAACAGTCGAACAGGAAATGAAGCTTTCACAGAAAAGTCAACCGTTAACACAAACAAGAAATACAATGTTTATCAGCAAGACGCGAACAGACACAATAAAACCGAGACTGCTGCTTTATTCTCTTAATTGTGTTGGTTGCTCTCAAAGGATCACCTTTATCAGTACTTATCAAAAACACAAACGGTTTGCCAATAGGGCTATCGTCTTGGAACTGCCAGTGGCAAAAAGTCGGATGGGGGTTAAGGTTTAATGTTCTATGGTGCACCAACTCTCACTCTTACCCTATTGTCATCCCAATAAAACGGGACTGGGTAAGTAAAGATATCAGCGTCATATTCTCAAATACATGATCGTGTATATATGAATATAAAAACAAAAGCATAGAAAGCCATTAAGCAATTACTCAATGACTTGACAGAAGCCAGAGCAACAAGAGAACAAACAATTAAGGGTATGTCAAGACATGATTTAATCGAAATGTCAAACACGACTGCCTTTTAGGATTATGGAGATGTCATCTTAGGGTCCACAATTTGTCCGGTTATCGCAAAATTAAAGAGGACATCATAGCGGCGAACTGTAAATGGGTCAACCACTAAATATGCAGTGCGTTGAAAAATGATAAGGTCATAATGCTGTTGATAAACATTTTAACAAGTTGAATAAATATTGTATGAAAATGATTATGACCTAGGATCTAACGAAGTTTGTAATTCACATCGATATAGAAGTCAAGTTTTGATAGTCGTTGTTGTAGAGGAGTTTTTATATTTTAAAAGTAGATCAGGGCTACGTTAATATAATGTGGCAAAGATTATTCGAAATTAATGGTAACGGTAGCATTGCTTGAGTAGCTTCTTAGTTATACACACAAGTCCTCAACACTTCAACAAGCTCTAGAACATTTTTGCCATAACTCATGAGTTTCAATCAATGTCATGTTCAATCGATGAATTCCCATAAACTGATTCATAATTTCAAGCAGGATATGCCAACATCATAAACATTTTATTTTTTATAAATGAGACCTCTGCTTCCTTATCGACATCGTCCGATGTATCAGTATTATTCCTTTTGACATCAATATTTTGTGGACAGTAGTGTTATAGTTTACTTTTTTGCCAACGATTTTGCTTTGCTTTGATTTTCAGTTCAACATTTGTATTATTGCACCTCGAACAAAAATCGAGGCATGTCGTTGGTTGAGTGCGGTCACGTGGACTTCCTATTTGTCCATAGTGGGTCAGTAGATTTTATAGAGGGTCTCTAAAACAATATGGACTACAATTCCGATTCATAGTTTAAATCATTTGCACATAGTTCTTTTAGGCGTTAGTAACATACATAATAAGTGTACCAACTGTACCGGTCGTGAAGTCAACGTCATGACGTCAAATTGCGCGAACGTTTCAATAACGTTAACGCTCCATTAAAATAGGTTAAATGTCTGTATTTGCCTTAAAAATGTGCTCGATGCAATAAATCAGTTATTGGGTTTGTTACTGACCCCCTATAGAAATATATCGGGTCAGTCAGATATATAGGTGGACTCGGTTATTGCCTCGCCCCCTATAACTCTTACTGACTCCACATATTTCTGCAGGGAGTAAGTAACAAACCCAAAAAGTAATAATATACTCATTAGAAATAGAAAATACCCACCTTCATCGCGGATGGTTTGTCGTAAAATGAAGCCCTGCTGTTTTGTCAATCATCAAGCAGTTGTTATCCCCACATTTGTTAAATATGCGTTATCCAATAGTGTTTCCACAAAATTTGATATGTTGCATCTAGAAATTTAATGTAAGACTGTGACTACCAAACAATCACAAATAAACTGATTGAAATTACATATGAAAGACAATACACGGAAATTGAAAGTATAACTGTTTCAAAACAATTACTTCCTTTTTCCTTAAGCGTGATTTTATAGGCCTTAGAAAGCATGTTTCATCTATTAAACCACAGTTGTGACATAATGTTAAAGTACTCCTCGAATGTGGAGTTCGTTCGTGAGTTAGACCCCCGGCCGGTCCCACCAAACATATCAAAAGATTTCATCAAAGACCTTGAACTGCTTTTTGGAGCTGATGATTTTTAGCTCTATTGGCCAAAGGCCTTCATTTTGCATCCGATCTTTACCAAACTTTACCAGATTGTTAATATCAATGAAAGCTCGCAGAAGTTCGAAAACCAGCCAGATCTGACCAATAACAGTGGAGTTATGACCCTTGATTTAGCTATAAATGCTATATTTTGCATCGTTAATACGATAGGGGTTACATTTTTCATCTGATCTTTACCAAACATTACCAGATGTTTTGCCTTTTTTTTATTATTAGTATATATATTTTATTTTTTTTCAATTATTTCATTATTTTTATTTTGGTGTGTTAGCAGGAAGCATTGCTGTGTCTATTGCATTTTTGTTCCGGTTCGTTGATTTTTGATGGAGTTACAGCCCCTTGACATTTTTTTTAAATATCTCCTCCTAAACGCCTTGTTGGATTTCGACAAAAATTTGCAGGAAGCATCGGTAGATGTCTTTTGTTCCATTTTACTGATTTATGACGGAGTTATGCCACTTTGACATTTTTACTTTAAATTTCTTGTCGGCGCTACTCCTCCTAAACGGCTTGTTGGGATTTTTACAAAATCTGGCAGGAAGCCTCAGTATGTCTAGTTGTCCAAAGCATGGTATGTCAATGACATTTTGGACAAATTCTAAAACCAGCTAGATCTAGTTAGTAAACGTTACGACAGGTTATGGCCCATGATTTGTTGAAAAATGCTATATTGTATTTTCCTTTGTTAAATCTGTAGTTACTTCATTATTTATCTGATCTTTACCATATTTGTTTAGAATGTTAATATAACACCCCCCACCCCTCTCACCCATTTTTATGAAATTTCATTCATAGAAGAAAGTGGGACAAATTAAAAAATGCCCATGCCAGACAAGACACAGCAGACTTATTGCCCATGATTACCAGGTGAACTATTTAAGGCCATCCTATCCCTGTTGTTTTTGTAATATTTAAAAAAAACTACTGATGGGAATTTTATGTCGACAACCCTTGATATAAGAGCCGTTTTAGTCAGTAGAGCATCCGCAGGCCCTCTTGGGCATCTTGTTTTAAATAGAATGGCATTTGGTTTTCAAACAAATGCACTTAAATGTCATCGCAGCAAACAACAAACTCGATTGTTTTTAGTTACTAAAATGTTTACAAACTTTCATATAAGCATCATTAATCATTAACCTTTTTATTTTTAAGTCCAGCCCCCGTTAGGCGAGACATGTGAATCCACGGATTTCTTGTTCTAATATTGCATAGTTTGGATACATAGAATAATGTTTGCATATCAGAAAACACTCGGTCGTAAATATGAGGGATGAGAATTCTGATTTTAACAAAGCAATGTTGTTACATGTTTTCTGTTTTTGCTCCATCAGAAACTATTTTTTTAGAAGCTTCAATGGATAGCCACGGCGATATATGAACGTCATTAGTTTTAGCATGATTACAAATTTATCAAAGACGATACTTAGGTGACAACTACCGCTAGTAATAATTTCTTTTTCTGTTCATAAATAATAATTATATCATTCGTCATTATAAGATACAGTAACTGTACAGGAAAGATAATACTAATTAATTTCCGTCCTATGAAGTTAAATGAACTAAAGTAACCTCGTGATGAATAATATATAATTGTTAAGTGTTACTTCTTGTCTTACTGCCGTTAAAAATCACGGTAACAAATATTTTGATAAGGCTTCTGCGATTAATTTATTGTTGTCAATTAAAATTTCAGGAGACGTTCTTGATAAAATTTGCAATAAAAGTTCCATCTATAAGTACTTATGACTTCTCAACACTATTTACACTATATACACCCTTACCTCATCACCGCATGTTTAGTGGTTTAACCATTACTATGCTTTCCTCGTTGATTGTGCGATTACCGCACATATTTTGGACCCTATGATGACGTCTAGCTAAATTCTCATAGGACGATAGCGTTTGATGTTTGTCTTGTCGTACCCGTAACGATTTGTTCGCTTGTTGCTCCGGTTTCTGCCAATTCATTGATTAATTGTATTTTGGGTTTCTATGCTTTCGATTTATTTATATTATATATACAGGATCATTTGTGTGTTATATTTATATTGTCTAATAATGCTGCCTTGTTTGTTAGGGAATGACGGGGATATCTGTATTTACATTGTCACATTTTACGGATGACAATAGAGTAAGAGTGAGGTTTGATGCAGCCTAGAACCTGGCTTAAACCTCCAGTGCCCTTTTTTGCCACTGACCTTTCCAAGGCGGTAGCCCTATTGTCAACCCTTGTGTGTTTGTGATGTCGTATTTTGCCTTACATTATTCATCTGTATATATAGTTGTTCTTTGTTTCTTTGTGTGTTTGTTGTTGACTTTTCATGTTCGATTTTTATATCTACTCATAAACATGAATAGCTACATATATTCAGATATAACAGACAAAAAGTACAACGAAATGCTCACAAACCCTTTGGTGTCGTCGGACTCCTGGTTGAATAAAACATAATTGAAAGATACATTAAAACAATAATGAACAAATCATATAGCATACTTGGGCCATTATTATTTTTATTATTTATAAACAATCTACGTATAGCTCTTTGAAAAACCTCTATTAGTACAGACTTGTATGCTTATGACACTACAATTTATAATGTACAATTAGATAAGATCACTCTAGAAAACAATCTACAATAATCATTAGACCACCTTCAAAGATGGTGTAAAGAAAATGGCATGCTATTAAATACGGAAAAAACAACGTCAAGTTCATTACAACTAGACAGAAACGTGCACATATGAATGATGCTTCATTGATGCCTAATTATGAATATATAGAGTTAAAAATGACAACAGGCGACAAAATATTAGGTATAAATATTGATGAAAATATGCAATGGAATAACCATTTTCAGTATATTTCCAAAAAGATATTGTCATGTCTGTGACTGTTATCCAGAATACGTTCGTTATATCACAGGAACATAGTTTATTATTCTACAATGCATATATACAACCTCATTTTAATTATTTGGGGAAACTCTTCTAATACCAATGTATATAAATTACAAAATTACAAAGAAGAACATGTAAAATTATACAAGGTCATGAACATATTAATCTTGAAATTGCACGTATTTCTCTAAATATGTTATCATTCGAAGAAATAGTTTTTCTTCCAAAAGCTAAACGCATGTATAAAATAGAAAACCAAATGTCCCCACGATCTAAGCGACTTATTTCATATGGGAATAAATGAGCAAAATCCTTCAGTGCAACTGAGATCAATTACAAATAGAAATTTCATAAGACCTACGCCAAATAACGAACTATTCAAAGGGAATTTATCATATTCTGGAACTTTAGTATGGAATAGTATTCCCCTAGAAATTAAAAACTCTACATCATTGAATATATATTAAAATGGGTAAAAAGAGAAAATCGAATCTAAATATAGCAACGTCTAGTTTGCTTTTATATATTGTTAATTCCATGGGTTAAAGGCAGTAATGATGTATACACTATACACATACATGTGGCTATTTTATGAATACATTATAGTATGTTTATGTTTCATCCTGATTGATTTAAGACAGCATTTCATTTTAAAATATCAAATAGTCATATGCTTTGATATGTGTTCATAAGTACAGCTATTTGATGTTTATTTGTTGTATAATATTTGTAAAGATGTTATTAAGAGGATCTCAAGGAAGATTGGCTAGGCCCATTAAGTCAACCTCAAAAAAAAAAAGAAAGTACTTACTTACTTACTTTATATACGACTGCGTGTTAAGAACACAGGTTTGCAAACAGGAAAACTGATCAATAGTGATGTACGCGTGTTGTCTTCCAGCAGAACTCAACCAAATTTCGCGATTCATCCGGATTGTTTTCACATTTACAAGTAAAAATATTCAATTATAAGTCAAAGATGATAACGTTTTTTTCTATTTTCTTTAATATATTGTATTTATATATGCATAAACTCTCCATACTGAAATTCGCCAAATAGGAATGAAGCTCAATGTCAGAAAGTCATTATTCTGCCAGTCTGTATTCCATTTTAGGAACAACATATATATATATATATATATATAAACTAATATGAAACTAATAACATAAATCGT
The DNA here is from genome assembly GCA_037043455.1 of Cyrtodaria siliqua. Lineage (NCBI taxonomy): Eukaryota > Metazoa > Mollusca > Bivalvia > Adapedonta > Hiatellidae > Cyrtodaria > Cyrtodaria siliqua. The sequence continues at coordinate 10,262 of JAWPHD010009023.1, read as the reverse complement.
TTAAAACAACTGCTACAACATATATATATATATAAGATCTAAGAAGTAATGAGGCAGATAGAGTGTTCACAATTAAGAAACATTACATTTTCAAATTTGTCAAAGGCCGAGTGAGCCAAAACAAATGCAAGTCTTAAACCGTTTCTAGTACATTAGTCTCAGCCATTCTGATCAGGTTTGGTGAAGGTTGAAAGACAATTCAATAACTTTATCTACAATGCATATCAATGCAAGGGGCTGAATTAAATATAATATATTATCATAATATATATACGCATTTTTGTCCCGCAATATGCACAAAATAACCCTACAATCAGTTCTCGAGAAATGAGCCGTATCAAAAATGCGGTCCGATATTCCAAATTTAGGTCATGTGACCGGGCCGAAAATAAATATACATATTGGCCCGTTCACTTGACCGTTATTGGCCCGGTCACCTGACTGGGCTAATGCCTGGTCACCTGACCGGGCTAATGACCGACACCTGCCCGTTACGATTATTGGCGATTGTTTTTTTGTTTTACCTGTTTTTGAGACCATAAATTTGACGTTAAACGCATAAATGACATGACTTAACCGAAGTGACATCAGCTAACATAACTGTTAAATAAGCGTTAAAATGGAACATGGCGAGAAGACATTAGCGTCAGTGGCTAACAGCTTATTTTACTTATAGTACTTAGATGGACTAATTGTTGAGGAAAGACATCATGAAGTAAATGCAATTGACATAGGAGCGTTTGTCAACAAAACGAGAAATGGAACTAAATCTACAGAAAAGCACTCTAAATATGTCCTTAAAATTGTTCACACAGTGGTTTCGCTCGACTGGTGAGACCAGAGTTACTGAAGAAATTGGCGTCAAGGAGTTGGACGGTATATTCATTGGACGTTTTTATTCGGAGTATAGTCCGACAAAACTAGCTAAACTCTATAAAATCCGTTCAGTTGGTACTTCATCTAGACGAGGTTTGAGCATCGTATACCTTTAAATAGATAAGGAGGTTCAGCATTCCAGGGACGTACTGACAGCTAAAAGAAATTCAACTGAAACAGCCAGAAACGGGAAATAAAGAAATCGAAATAGGAATGTAATGGACGAATTGAAAAAAAAAAAAGAAAGAATAAACAACAAACAATACAATTAAAGTTAAAACTGTGTTGTTGTTTTCGTTCATTTATTTTTGCTAGATCTATTTTTATTTTATAAATCAATTCGGTAACAGTTCAATATATTTGATTTAAAAAAAAGAAAGAACAAGAAAGATAAAAGTCCCAATGAAAATGCGTATATATATATGATAAAATGATTAAAACATGGGTGGTTCGTTATTGTCTGTCATATTGGCCCTCGACCAATACCGGCCCTCAGGCCAAAGCATTCGGGCCTATATTGGAGTCTCAGGCCGATTTGAGGGACAATAACGCACCACCCATGTATTAATCTCTAAAAAAGAGTATAATAATGGACCTTTGGAAACGGCCGAGCACGACACTTACGAAATATTGCAGTCTCGGTTTGATTGAGACGGTAGTGAAATATGCTAGCTACCGCTCACGCCCTCTAGCCCCGGGTTGAGCAGAACTCAATATTCATAAAATCAATAATACACAATTGTAACCATCCCGAAGATGGCATGCATACGGCGGTGGACATGGAGTTAATTGCTTCCCCATGTCGTACGGCGTATGGTCCCATTATCTAATAAAATTAAATGCCCCGAAGAGCGAAATAAATAATGAAATTTAGTTGGGAGCAGCGGTTATGAAGCCTGCGTATCACAATTTAGCCAAAAGACTAAATTAAAAGCAGACAACATATCCTATAAGTGGTTAGACAATACCCAGAGCCTTTTATCGGCCGGAGTATTGGAACCACCGAAACATAAATTAAGTAAGAAAACAAAAGATATTGAAATGTACCACTGATAACTAAATATAAGTATCGGGCTCAGCGATCTCCAAAGATCGAATGAATAACAGTACTGATTGAAAGCGCGGGGAGACGTTTTACTGCCTAAGTCTGATATGGCTGTTGTTCCGAGATTATCATTTGGATAAAGTTATGTTCAAAATCCGATAACATGTGTTTTTATTGCGATAACTAATACCATAACGCTTAATGTAGCATTTTACAATAACTAAACCACTATAACTCAGGAAAATAGCCTAGTCCGGTTTGTTTTGAAACTCACCTGACACTTTTTAAATATTAACATTATGATCAAGTGTTTTCAAAATCAGATACTATTGGTTTGGGTTATTTGCGATAAAAGGAAAATATCGCGAACATTATAACATATGGATGGAAGGAGAATATCATACCGAATTCGTCAAGTTTTTCAAATTAGCGTATACTACAAAATTATATATAATAGCCTAATATTTCTTTCAAAGTTTGTTCTCTTGTTGCTCTGGCTTCTGCCAAGTCATTGAGTACGTACTTTGTAGCATTCTAGGCTTTTGTGTTTTTATATTATGTATACATGATCATTTATGTGTTTTACTTATATTGCCTATTAACGCTGCCTTGTTTGTTAGAGATTAACGTAGAGACTGCTTGCAGTAAAATTTCATGAATACATAGTGCAAGTTTTTGAAAATCTAAGGCAACTGATTATTTGAAAAAAGTAGGATAAACACTGATTGGAGATCAGCACTGCGCTAAATGACCTCCTTTCTGTAGCTAAATACTACCTTATCACATCGCCTATAACCTGACGGGAATATCCATATTTACACTGTCGCGTTTATTGGGATGACAATAGGGTAAGAGTGAGGTTTGGTGCACCCTAGTACCTAGTTTAAACCCCCATTGGCCTATAGTTAACCCTTAAGTGTTTGTGATGTATTATCTTGCCTTTTATTCATCTTTATATATATTTGTTCTTTGTTTTTTTTTGTGTTTGTGGTTGACTGTCGTCCTTGAATGCTACTTTTCCTGTTCGATTTGTTTATATCTCTTTTCATGTTCTTGCTATTTCGCTCTTTTGAATATCCGGCGTAAACGCATCCTGTATGAATCTCTGTTGAACATAGCAGTGCAGCATTGGTGACGTTATTGGAGCACCGGCAGGTTAACCAAAGGACCTGCATCCAAAACAAAAATGGCACGGATACGTTCTTCTATTCACTAAATAAATTAAGAAAAACTGTTACTGATATAACCCAAAGAATAATAACACTAGTGTATTTATTTTGAATACTGTATAGCAAACATAACAAGAAAAAGAACATCGTTTATTAAAGTCCCTATATCGCTATCAACAGGCAAATTTTACAACAGCACCTATGACATTCCCACTCTGTACACTACTCCGCTAAACAGCCTGATCAAAGATATAATGATTCAGCTTATACAGAATCCATTTGCTAGAGAAGGGACTACTTTTCTTGCTTGTAATAATTTTCTTGTCAAACGCCCCTAATCACAAGTATAATATGTGGACTTGCGCTGATGTTTGTAGAGCATTGTCTTTTCTTTTAGAATACATTTTTATTAGATACGGTTAAACCGTTTGACGCCAGGTTGTTGGTATTTCTATGGGTACTAATTGTGTGCCACTTGTCGCAGATTTGTTTTTATACTGTTATAAAAGAGATTTTATGCTGAGTTTGATATCTCAAAAAAATACAGTCAAACATCAAACAAGTAATTCCAAAGGCATGGAAAACAATATTAAAATTGGAGCACTCAAAAAGACTCGTGTTAAAACAGAAATTAAACTACAGATTTGTTTCGCAAAAGGAAAAGCAGTAGACCTGAAAGCAACAGATAATAAGAAAATGTATAAATGCTTAGTAAATTAAAAGTTCTCTAAACCATATGTGCAAACTTATTGGAATACATACTTTACTACAGCATTCATCTGGGAACATGTGTATAAACATATTTACACGTTAAAAGATAACCGAATTAAGCAGTTTAAGTATAATCTAATAGACTGAATTGTTCTTTCGATGGAAATTTAATATAGAGAGGATATTTGTTTGTTTTGAGTGAATATAGCATTTATTTTCATCGAGAAGTGAGAAAACTCAAATATGTTCACTCGTGCTATAAAGCACTCGTGATAATATTTGAGTTTTCTCACTTCGAGACGGATATAAATGCTATATTCACGACAAAACCAACAAATATTCTATTTATTATATACTCACAACCTTGAAATAAGCAGAAAAATATAGTACGCCAAAACAATGACAACGTCAACAGTTGCATGACGTCATTTTGATTGAAAATATATATTATATTTTCACATGTGAAATATAAACAATGAAAATACAAGGTTTTATTTTAATCCTTTAATATTTAATATTTAAAATCCACTATTTCACTGGAAAGTATATACTAAATATGGAAGATCAGCGAAAATCCATTGTGTCGAGTATGTGGTGAAACGGAAACATATAAACACTTGTTCATAGACTGTGAAGACTTTTTGGGGAAAACATATTTATTCAAAAAATGTGGCATCTCGGCAACAATGAAAACGCTTAAAAATGTTGTAATCGGATATAAAATAAACTATACTGAATATTATGACGTAAACGAGCTATTGTTGGGTTCTGTATATTTAAATCATATTTTATAAGCGAGTGTAGAACAAACCGTGTGGATTTAAATACAAATATTCTATTTTATTCCGTTATATAAAGGAGCGCTTGAAATCATTCAACACACGAATAGTACAATTGTTTTACAAATTATTGATTGATATCTAATTCGTTTGAACGATACATCTATAGTTAATGTAAGTGATCAGAAAGTGATATTTAATGTATATATTATCTATATTATCTACAAATGTCTATATGTGTCACACTGTTATTATTGCTGTAAATATCGAATAAAATTTCATAAAAAGAACAACCTTCTTATTGTATACAAATATATTTATATACATATATAAATATATATGTATACAATAAAAAGGTAATAATATTGTTTTAAATTTAACAATTTATGATATAGATTAATGCGTAGGATGAACTTATTGACATTATACAGCTCAACTTTACTTATATAAAATCTACAAATCTCCAAAAATTAGAAAGGTTTGAAATAAAAACAACCTATATAAAAGTTGACTTTTCAGACAACTACAATAAAAAAAAAAAATTATTGATTAAATACAAAACAGAAAAAAACACTGAATGTGAGTGCAGTTACAATTATACTAATTTATGTTTTACAAAACACCTCCTCTGAAAGAAAATACTTGATTAATAAATTTACTAAAGTTTACAAGCTTTCTTGTATGCGTCGACTGAAGGCGAGATAGGAAGGAATACGTACTTGGATTTCGAGCATAATGATCACGGATAAAATTACATTTTATAATATCAGATGAAGAACACTTGCAATGCAATGGAACTCGTCTTCTTTTTCATGTTACCGATGAATGTATTTAAGAAAGATGTAAACAAGGTATTGTGTCATCCAAATTCAATAACTATTTTCTGGGTGAGTGAGTGAGTGAGTTACATTTAACATCACTTGATTTTATTGTGTTAATGATGTAATACATCAAATGACTCATTCAAGGCTATTGGAATATGCTAAAGCTTCTGTGGCCTACTATGAGGCATAAATGACTGCCAAGGTTAATTAAAATAACTTGTTTATCTGATTGGAATATTCCAAATGTTCTATGACCTTCTATGACAGTATAAATACAGTTTTTTTGGTTTGTTTTGGTTCAGTATTTAGAGTTGAGTATCTGTTGCAGTATTTGGATTTAGAATTTACTTCAAACTTAGTATAAAGTGAAAATATTGGATGGTGTGAATTAAAAATATATTGTGAGAGGATACACATTTTTGTGCTCATATATAATAAAAGTGATATTGGAATATTTGGACTTGCAACTATGGTTAATAGTGTTTATCCTAAAGAACTTCAGCTTAATAAAGCTAATATATCTGATAATAACGCTTCTTTTCTTGATTTAGATCTCTCGATTGAAAATGGTAAAATATTAGCAAAATCTGTGACAAAGGAGTTGATTTTAATTTTGACATTGTTAATTACCCCTACTTGGATGGGGATGTTCCCCGAGCAACTTATTATGGGGTGTATGTGTCTCATCTTATTTGTTCTTCAAGAGCTTGTACTCAAGTTGAGGACTTTAATATTCTTAATCGTTTTATAACTAAAAAGCTATTCAATCAGGGTTACCGTTACCATAAACTTCGTAACACCTTTGCAAAATTGTATTATCGTAACCCTGATCTTCTTTTCAAATATAAAAATAATTTAAGTACTCTTCTGCGACAAGGACTATCACAACCCGACTTCTATGGTGATGTAATTTATAAACTTCGTAAGATTCTTGGTCATGATCACCTTGGTGTACCCTAGAACCGGTGTAAACCCCCCAGTGGCCTACTTTGCCACTGAACGTTCCAAGGCGGTAACCCTATTGTCAACCCTTTTGTGTTTGTGATGTCGTTTGCATTTATTATTGCTTTTGCCTTCTTGTTTGTCTGTTTGCGTGTTTGTTTCTGTGTTTTGTGGTTGACTGTCCTCCTTAAATGCTACTTTCCCTGTCCGGTCTTTTTATATTTCTTCATACTATCTTTGACAAACTTGTTAAAAAGTTTATCAAAAGAGGTTATGACCCTATCATTTTGCAACGTACTGCATGCTTGGTGGTAGACCCTTTTACAATTCGCCATTTTCCTCTTTAATTGTACGATGACCGGACAGGATGTGGACCCCATGATGACGCCTACCTAAAACCCACTGGGACGGTGGCGTTTGATGTTTGTCTATGATCTTTCTTGTCGTGCCCTTACTGGTTTATTCACTTGTTGCTCTGGCTTCTGCCAAGTCATTGAGTACCTTCATTGTGGTTTTCTAGGCTATTGTTTTTCTTTGTATTAATTTACACGAGCATATTTGTATTTTACTTATATTGCCTATTGATGCTGCCTTGTTGGTTAGAGATTATATCATGGCGGGGATTTCTTTATTTACACTGTCCTGTTTTAATGAGATGAAGTAGGGTAAGTGTGAGGTTAGATGCACCCTAGAACCGGTTTAAACCCCAAGTGGCCTACTTTGTCACTGACCGTTCAAAGGCTGTAGCCCTATTGTAAACCCTTTTATGTTTGTGATGTCGTTTGCTTTTATTGTTACTTGTGCCTTCTTGTTTGTCTGTTTGCGTGTTTGTTTCTGTGTTTTGTGGTCGATTGTCCTCCTTGAATGCTACTTTCCCTGTCCGGTCTTTTTATATTTCTTTGTGAATAAATAAACCAGGAAAGACTTGAAGTGAAATTGGATTAAAGGTACAATTCACAATTAAATTAAATGAATAAATGGAAATTACCAATATTATTTGGAATTTATTCGTATATCGGACTTTAAACACATACTTGATCCATTTTATGTAATTTCTGGACGTGAATATTTTCATTGTAGTATTTGAATAAATTTGTTGATTATATTTTAAAAATAGTTGTTTCTGGTTTTGCTTCCTTTCTTGTTTCATTTTATCCGTAACATTCACTACCAATTTGACATGCACGTTCGTGTTTTTTTCATCATTTATTTTTAATATCAACCTGTTTCAACTCGTAAGCTCTGTGAAAATAAACGTAGCCTAGTAAATTCAATTCGTAGGCGTTTAATGTAGATGTACATGTAGATGGTGTATTTTTCATTGAAAGACCGCATTGAAAGACCGCATAGCTGATAATTATTATTTCATTATAATTTGCGTGAATGTAAATAAAAGATTTAAGTGTATATATTTGCTTACAGAAGTTGATGATTTCACTTTGAACTGTCTTAACTTTTGTATTTGGTATAAAATATGTCAACAATGACGAACAATGACAACAACCAAAGTTCAATACAAGAAGGTATGCTGTAAACAGAAACTCGTCCGTGTACACGGTGGCCAGTAGACTAGTAGTAGCATATTATATTGTTTGGAGTACGATTGGAAGACTGTTTCACAACAAAATACGATATAGAAATGTTCCAGAAACACAGGATGGCCATGAGTCAGGATATAATCAATGATGCATTTGAATATGCTTAATAGAAGCGATAAAATAATTATTAAGGCAAAAAAGCGAATACATGGATGAAATAATAATGTTTTATTAACGTATACGCCGTTGGTGCACTGTTCGCGATTATAAAACAATATATTAAATGTTGTGGATGTTTCTTATTTAGTCTCTCGTAAAGTTATCACCATTTAAATAAAGCACAGTGCAATTTAAATTCTTGGTGATGCTATAAAATGATGATGCGCTTGTCCAGCGAGAGTTGATGAATGGTGCCTCCAATAAAGGTTGATCAAAAATATGGTTATGACCCTATCACTTTGCAACGCACTGAATGTTTAGTGGTTGACCCATTATGCTTTCCTGTTTGACTGTATTCTTACTTCGATAAATGATTTTATCAAATTGATCATGAACAAGGATCTTACGAAGATTTTAAATCAGGTCATCTACTCTAGTCTTTTTATTTAACCTACCCAATATAATATTAAGAACTTCGGAATCATAAAAATACGTTTCATTTGTGACACTGATTATACAAATACTTATTTCATCTTGGAGAAACATTAATCGCCAAAGCAGAAGTCGGTACACAACGAAAAATAGCATGACGGAAAAGTTGGCACAACGCAACTACCAGACAATAAAGGTAAACGAAAACATTCCAAATTAATTCCAATCAACCACTGAATATCTTTAAGAAATTATATATCGCCGATTACCTCCCACTTTCGTGGACAACTGATACATGACATTCGACTCTCACACAGAACATCGTCATGTTGCGGTAACGATACATTATGTACCTTCTTCAATGTAAATAAAGTAACCGTAATATAAACGTATACATAGCTTTGCAAAAGTAAGCTGCATGATTTAACGTAATTTTTTTTTTGAAACTCTTAGTTGGTCAGTGTGAATGACATTGACCGACTTAAACATATGGGTGATTTAAAAAAAATGAAGCCAATGTGTGACACAGGGGGTCAAATTTAAATATGGAATATTGCTATCAATTACTATCACATTTTAAGCAATATACATTCAATTTTCGGAAAACATTAACGACAAATAAATAGATTATTAACAACATTTTAAAAAAATTACATTTTATTTTATTTCAATGAATTTTTTGTTAAACTGGGTGAATATTTGTAACTATCCATAAAAAGGAAAACAACATTAATTAAACTGTTATTAGTTATGAACCATAATCAATGGCCCGTTTATTAATATATATATATACAAAACAAAAACAAAATGTACATAATCATAAAGTATATCAAATGTGTCTTCACGTGCTTCATTTTAAGCCACATACATAATACAAACAAAAAATTAACATATATTTATTTTGTTATCATTTCTTTTTGCCATAGTCAATGACCCTCTTCACTCACTCACTCACTCACTCACTCACTCACTCACTCACTCACTCACTCACTCACTCACTCACTCACTCACTCACTCACTCACTCACTCACTCACTCACTCACTCACTCACTCACTCACTCACTCACTCACTCACTCACTCACTCACTCACTCACTCACTCACTCACTCACTCACTCACTCACTCACTCACTCACTCACTCACTCACTCACTCACTCACTCACTCACTCACTCACTCACTCACTCACTCACTCACTCACTCACTCACTCACTCACTCACTCACTCACTCACTCACTCACTCACTCACTCACTCACTCACTCACTCACTCACTCACTCACTCACTCACTCACTCACTCACTCACTCACTCACTCACTCACTCACTCACTCACTCACTCACTCACTCACTCACTCACTCACTCACTCACTCACTCACTCACTCACTCACTCACTCACTCACTCACTCACTCACTCACTCACTCACTCACTCACTCACTCACTCACTCACTCACTCACTCACTCACTCACTCACTCACTCACTCACTCACTCACTCACTCACTCACTCACTCAATCTCTCACTCACTCACTCACTCACTCACTCGCTCTCACTCACTCACTCACTCACTCACTCACTCACTCACTCACTCACTCACTCACTCAATCTCTCACTCACTCACTCACTCACTCACTCGCTCTCACTCACTCACTCACTCACTCACTCACTCACTTTCTCACTTTCTCACTCACTCACTCACTCACACACATTTATATATATATATACGTTTGCATACACACATACATATATACATACACATTATATGTGCATATACATATAATCCGTACATAT
>JAWPHD010009022.1:0-108578 GCA_037043455.1 Cyrtodaria siliqua | reverse complement strand
ATTCGAGATATGCTTCAAAGATGTGCTCGAGATGTTGCGAATGACTAGTATGGCGCGCCTACGATTCCCGCCAAATGTATGATTAGCGTTGCATGTTTGTTATTTACAATACAAATGAAGCTGTTATAACTGCTTTCATGTATATAAGCTATAGCTGAAGCAATCGGCTAAATGACACTGCAAACCGTTGATAATAACTTTAATTTTGAATGCAAATTCCTTTTGGCGGGAATCGTTGGCGAATCGGTATGTAAAATGTAGACATTTGTTAGCCTTCGAAGAATTGATTTAGATGTTGCGAAAATAGGAAAAATGTGCTATAACTATTATAGACAGGTAAAATGTGCTATAACTATTATAGACAGGTAAAATATACTATAACTATTATAGACAGGTAAAATGTACTATAACTATTATAGACAGGTAAAATGTACTATAACAATTATAGACAGGTAAAATGTACTATGACTATTATAGACAGGTAAAATGTACTATGACTATTATAGACAGGTAAAGTGTGCTATAACTATTATAGACAGGTAACATGTACTATAACTAGTATAGATAGGTAAAATGTGCTTTCATACTGAAGATACGTAAACATGTATTATACATATAATAGATAGGTAAAATGTACTATAAAAATACATAATTGTTGTAAAATGTACTAGCCTATATATTATAGATAGATATCATGTACTGTACGTAGTATAGATAGATAAAATGTAATATAGACTAGATATTATAGATAAGTAAACTGTACTATTATAGATAAGTAAACTTTACTATGCATATTTTAAATCGGTAAAATTTATATAAATATTATTGATATAAAAGACCTGGAATAGCCGCTTCTTTACGACGTGGTTATACTTCCGATATTTTTGCATGGCATACGTTCCCAAATACCCCGAAGTACCAAGCAATGATTAATAGGTAGATTTTTAAATACTATTTAATTTATAGTCGTCCGCTCGGCAGACTTTGAAATGATATTGAGCTAAAAACTCTCTACCGCATAATATCTGAATAAAGCACAGTGAATGAAAACCCAAAAGACGCCCAGCTGGGGCCGACACTTGATTGAATAGGACGTTCCAAATCTTGTTTTACGCTAACATGCACTATAATGGGTCCGACGGTTTATATAGTGACTCCATTATTAAAATATCATTTTAGAGTTACTTTACTGTAATGAAATGATATTTTGCTTTCTCATTTTATTCAGATATAATCTAGTAGTGTATAAATAGAATTTGACGAGAGTGAAAGAAACGCACACAGTACTTAAAGAACTCATCCCACCGCTGATGCTGGATTGGGTAAACATACAGATGAATTATTTTTTAAACCCTTCGCTTACTAATGCGCAGCCAAATTGCATACGCTCAATGAAGATATTTACATACATATTGAAAAGAAATTATTCTTATTATGTATTTCTTATATACGAATTTTAATTGGTCTTTGAACATCGCAAAGATTCAATAAAATCGATCCAGTAACACATGTTACTGATTTCGGGCTGATTAGTCTGGCGTTATAGCACGGAATTCTGAAATGTTTATGCTTTTGTAACAGTCTTGTTGACGCGAACCGATTAATATGCTTAGTGGTAATTTGAAAATATAAAAAATAAATAAAATGCATCTCAGTTCTTTTTATGTGTGCTTCTTCCGTTAAGAAAACATCAAACACCTCTGATACCTATCACGCATATATTAAACGAACCTAGACGTTGCGATACCAATTTTAAAAAAAGCTTTCACGAAGGTAGATTGAAAAAAAGATTGTTTTAAATTTATGAATTATATTCTATTCGCTTCTCGGTTTGCCATATTTACCGCAAGTGTTTAATCAAAAATGAAATGGAAATGATAACTATGAAATAAATAAATTACATTTTAATGTTTTTTTTTTAATTGACATAACTATAATTATGATTTCAACAAATTGGTATAACTGTGTAGTATTGCCGTGTTGAAATAAGTCATGTGTATTAAACGTATGTTTTATTTCTCATATCTGTCTAGACGAAAATAGAAGTTTAAATAATTGTAAACAAGTCTCAAATCCAAAAAAATGTCTTTAATAAATCCAAACGGGAAAAAACCTATTTTGTATGTAAAACTTACCAACAACACGTATCTCGAATAGTACATGACTTAACAGAACGGTTGAGTCTTAATCGCTTAACAACAACAACATATCATGAATGATTATTACATCACTTAGCGGGCTGGCTGTTTCAACAACACATATGATATCATGATTATTACCTGACTTAGCGGGCTGGCTGTGTCATAATCACAAACAGCACATATGGTATCACAACTATTACATGACTTAGCGGGCGGGCTGTGTCATAACGCTGATCAACAGCACATATGCTATCACAATTATTACATGACTTAACGGCCTGGGTGTGTCATAAACAGCACATATGATATCACAAGTATTACATGACTTACCGGGCTGGTTGTGTCATAAACAGCACATATGATATCACAATTATTACATGACTTAACGGGCTGGCTGTGTCATAATCACTAACCAGCTGCACATATGGTATCACAATTATTACATGACTTACCGGGCTGGTTGTGTCATAAACAGCACATATGATATCACAAGTATTACATGACTTACCAGGATGGTTGTGTCATAAACAGCACATATGATATCACAAGTATTACATGACTTACCGGGCTGGTTGTGTCATAAACAGCACATATGATATCACAAGTATTACATGACTTACCGGGCTGGTTGTGCCATAAACAGCACCTTTATATCACAATTATTACATGACTTACCGGGCTGGTTGTGTCATAATCGCTAACCAGTAACACAGACGATATCACAATTATTACATGACTTACCGGGCTGGTTGTGCCATAAATAGCACATATGATATCACAAGTATTACATGACTTACCAGGCTGGTTGTGTCATAAACAGCACATATGATATCACAAGTATTACATGACTTACCGGGCTGGTTGTGCCATAAACAGCACATATGATATCACAAGTATTACATGACTTACCGGGCTGGTTGTGTTATAAACAGCACATATGATATCACAAGTATTACATGACTTACCGGGCTGGTTGTGCCATAAACAGCACATATGATATCACAAGTATTACATGACTTACCAGGCTGGTTGTGTCATAAACAGCACATATGATATCACAAGTATTACATGACTTACCGGGCTGGTTGAGTCATAATTAGCACATATGATATCACAAGTATTACATGACTTACCGGGCTGGTTGTGCCATAAACAGCACATATGATATCACAAGTATTACATGACTTACCGGGCTGGTTGTGCCATAAACAGCACATATGATATCACAAGTATTACATGACTTACCGGGCTGGTTGTGCCATAAACAGCACATATGATATCACAAGTATTACATGACTTACCAGGCTGGTTGTGTCATAAACAGCACATGTGATATCACAAGTATTACATGACTTACCGGGCTGGTTGTGTCATAAACAGCACATATGATATCACAAGTATTACATGACTTACCGGGCTGGTTGTGCCATAAACAGCACATATGATATCACAATTATACATGGCTTAACGGTCTGGCTGTGTCATTATCGCTAACCAGTAACACAGACGATATCACAATTATAACATGACCAAGCAGGGGGGTTGTTTTATACACGATTAGCTTAATTCGCTTACCAACACCACATATCTTATAACATAAGGATGCGTTCTCCTCTGATTCGACCACTGCCCTCATTGTCTTCATTGTTATAATGTAAGGATAACCTACCGGCGTCGTGTTACTATCTAATTCGCTGTATCATTGTCATCTATTTGTTTAATTACGTCGTCACATTCTTCCTCAAATTCAGTACCAGTACTTACGCTGATTTTATTTTCTACAGCTGCTGTTTCAGTGTACGCTTATCCTCGTCCCAATATTGTCACAAACGTTCAGTCAAATGTCTAAACTTCCATTTAGCGTGGAGGGGTAATTTACCTGACGGGTCAAATCACGATTAATTTGTCCAAATCGTATATGAAGCGTGCAAATTATATATGATCAATTTCAAGTTTTACGTCCACATTAATGCGGTGTCTTCGACACTCTGTGAAAGTGTTGACTCTATACTGGGCAATTACCACATTCCGTATGTTAATTTGAAGCTAGAGTCGTCTGAGGTCATGCCTGGGCAGGGATACGTCCCATATGCTGACGGTAAGAACATTTTCCCATCAGTCAACACACACCGGGTTTGTCATATTAGATTGTTACCCATTCGAAAAGGACCTACAAAGAGTCTTATGGTTTATTTTATTATCTATTAACATATTTTACAGCAATATTATTCTCTAAGTGGGATGAGAAGAGACTATAAAGCAATTAAACTGATTTATATATATGTATATAAGCATTATTTGTAATCGATATGCCATAATTTAGTTACGGCTTGCACTATTTTTTTATTTTGCAGGAATTATAACAGACATTTAATACTATGCCATAACTAGTCCGCCTTTAATGTGTTACTTTAATTGATATTTTTACTCCCGTTATAATATAGTGCTTGTCAGTGATTCGGATGAAAATACGTATTGAACGTGAAACACTATAGAGATTGTTGTAAGAACTTTAAGTAAAATATCGATTTTGATAATCGATATTGGATTACCTGCTAATTATTTAGATTTTTGAGCAATACAGTTTTTATTTGTATGAAACGAATGCATAGGATGCATTATCATGCAAAATATATAACGGATGTTTCAAATAAAAAAAGTTAATAACGTGTTTATGACAAAAAATTCTCCACTCCTTTCCTATCATATAATCTCGATTTAGGTGGTAATTATATTGTTGAGCATGAAGTCTTATGACAAAACAACACCTATAGTATTCATATTCGTTGCCCAGTATACATATAAAAGTATGATGCAATGACGTAAACCGTTAAATAAAGAACAGAGCCGCAAATGTCTAGACGCCTTACGCAATAGTTTTCACATACTCACCAAACAACATTTGGTTGGTTCAGTTTAATGGCCGCACATAATCACGGACGTACTTTCAATAAATAAAAAATACACGGTTATGGTGTCTGAAAATGCAGGCCTTATTTGACAAGTTTGAGAGAACAAGAAAAAGCAGAACATGTTACGTGCTTTCGCTAAATACAGGCTTTATTTGACAAGTTTGACAGAACTCGAAAAAGTAGAGCATGTTTCGTGTTTTCGCTATGATAACATTTTCTAGACGAAAACTATTGTGTGTATATAGTATATCAGTCTATTAAAGCAGGGTCCCATGATCAGTTCATGAAAAATGCTTATTAATAAATGCAGACAATTCTCAAGTTTGTGCGTCTGTGTGATCAAGATCGATTCAGGACGTTTCGGCACCAAACCATTTCGACACCTAGACGAATCGGCACTTAGACGTTTCGGCATCAAACCATTTCGGCATCTATTTTAATTTTTACCCTAGACGTTTCGGCACCAATTTATATTTGAGTATTATAATGAAGTAAAGAAGTTAAGAAATTAAATATTTTCTATAAGATCACTTGTAATTCATTTAAAATGCAAAGTTGATTGCCTTAACGTCATCTCCGAAGCGGTTTTAAGCCTGAATACAACTAAAACATGAACATAAATAGGGCCCATATGATAATCACTTGTAAAATTTAAGTAAATATGACTTTTATATTATATTGTAGCAGGGTCACTGAAATTCCCTTTGTAATAGCTCAGGTGTAAATCGTTTAATTGAAAATACTTGAATATGTTCCTTTCAAAGGGAATATAGCGACACAGCCAAACAGCTCTGTTACTGAGAATTCTGAAAAACTTGGAAAAATGTGAAAGAATGATCAAAATCGGATGATAAACAAAAAAGATATGACCATTTAAAGGTTGTTCTAAAACGAATATGGGAGCCGCCATTTTTAGAACTATGACATCGTAGTTCCATATTACCATATATGGAATATTGATAAATATCATTTAAAACGAAAAAAATCGCTGCAAATGAATGATTTCTTTTACTGGTCATATAAAGTATTATTACATATTTTTCATACAGTTGCTGTCCTTGTTTTCCTACATATCAGTAAATTTTCATATTTATAAATATTCCATATATGGTCATTTACAACCGTGATGTCATAGCTCTCAAAATGGGCACTTCCATATCCGTTTCAACAGAAACTTCAAATGATCATATCTTCTTTGTTTATAATCCGATTTTGATAATTATTTCACCCTTATTCAAGTATTTCAGAACTCTCAATAATAAAGATGGTTTGGCGGTGTCGCTACATTCCCTTTAACATGTATAATAATGTATACCTAAGACCAAATAAAAACTTATCTGTATTCATACAGTATCTTTTTATTCTTCACTTTACTTTCCTGTCATCTCCATATCGACGACTACATGTATGTGACTTGAACAAAGCCTCCACAAACTAACCCGTTATTAAAAAGTGTCTACATATAACGCATGCGTTATACTTTTCTTGTTAGACATTAACCATGCACTCTTTTTGTTTCATAACCTGAACATATTCTTACATTGCAAAGCGAAATAGTTTAGTTTTGCGTTTGCGTCGACTTCGTTGACTGCACGTGATTGGAATACGAGGCAGCTCTATACACACTGTGTACAGCCACAGTCGTCAGGAGTTGTTGACCTGGAATTTGCCTACCCAGCTATCGTGGCCACTAACGGCCCAATGAGTGTCAAACATAGTAGATAGCTGCTTCAACAGAATCGGCAGTTTCCATCAAACCGATATCGGCAGTCTTCATCAACCAGATGTCAGCAAACTTCAGTAACCCAATGTCGGCAGCCTTTAACCCGATGTCGGCAGCCTTCATCAACCCGATGACGGCAGCCTTCATCAACCCGATGACGGCAGCCTTCATCAACCCGATGACGGCAGCCTTCATCAACCCGATGACGGCAGCCTTCATCAACCCGATGACGACAGCCTTCAACCCGATGTCGGCAGCCTTCATCAACCCGATGACGGCAGCCTTCAACCCGATGACGGCAGCCTTCAACCCGATGTCGGCAGCCTTCATCAACCCGATGACGGCAGCCTTCATCAACCCGATGTCGGCAGCCTTCATTAACCCGATGACGGCAGCCTTCATCAACCCGATGACGGCAGCCTTCATCAACCCGATGTCGGCAGCCTTCATCAACCCGATGACGGCAGCCTTCATCAACCCGATGACGGCAGCCTTCATCAACCCGATGTCGGCAGCCTTCAAAGTCAGCAGCCTAGTCCTTCATTGTACAGATGTATAAAATAAATACATCAACTATGCATTTAAAAAGTACATATCTTCGAGCTGGTATAATACATTACAATAACTTGTTATATTTGACAGTTTCCAATGGCCAGGTCACAAGTAAAGTTTATTGTGTTTCGGCGTCTTGTGAACCAAAGGTAACTAGCACATGCGATAAAATATTATTCAGTGTTGGTTAAAACGTTTTTTACGTTTCATTTCAGACTGAGTCGTATATCTTGACATATCAATGACATGTCGAGCGCTATCAATATACATCGCCAGGTTGATAACTTTATAGTTATTGAGAATTCAGACAACTTTCATCTTTTTAGGCCATTTCGTGAATCACGGGCAATTAAACTGTATACGTCCATAAACACAATCCATAAAATCGCATAAAAATTGCTAATATTTGCGAGATGAGTCGCTGGGAATGTACTCGGTTAGGAATCACACATATGTTTGCTATGAATGTATCCATTCTGATATTATTAGGTTATAAATAGACAATATTGCATAGTACATGGAGAGTATTGTATAGCAACTTTCATATCACACCCTATGTCAACCCAGCCCAGACCTTAGTATGAGCCCCAGGACTTTAGCTTGAGGGCTGATTGATATTCGTCGATGGTTGATGTAGAATATTTAGGGAAATGTAGGTGCGACATTATGTTGTAATATAGGGCGCGAACAGTAACAAGTTGCGATATAGGATAAGTTTTTCTTGCATACCGGATATCCGTCATTTTACCGGGGCTAGATATTTCCATCTCACCCTAGGGTCGAGATAATCATGGGTATTTGGTTCAGATAGGGAATTCCAACACTCGGCATAAGTGCCTCGGTTCCGATTAAAACACTTATACCTCGGGTTGGAATATAAGAATATTTCATGGGTATCCGGTGAAGATAGGGAATTCCAACCCGCGGTGTAAGAGTTTTTATCGGAATAGAGGCTCTATTATTATAGATAGATTAATTTTCTTGCATATCAGAGACATGCATACCGGATGTTGCTGCGCCCGTGAATTTTATCTCAACCCTAGGGTGAGATGGAAACATCTAGCCCCGGTAAAGTGACGGATATCCTTGTCCGGTATGCAAGAATTCCCTATCTTCACCGGATTCTTATAACGTGCGGGGGCGATGCTTGTGTACGCTATTTTTAAAGGTATGTTTAAGCTCGGATACCGCAATCCTGCATTTAGCAGACTTATACATTTTCAAATTGTACCTAACTTTAACCTTAATATTTTTAATAAGTCAAAAATAGCCACCGGCTACTCAATTTCAAGGTAGATATTTAGTGGCGAACTTTATTATTTGTAAATATTGTTAAGACTAGCACGTTAGTTTCCAGGACTTGTCATATTCTATATACATGTGGTCTTCATTCCACTGCTCTTTTGTAATTCAAACTGTTGGTTTAAACACATTTTATAGCATTTTTTTGAAAACAAAGTTTGCAGTTGGTTCGTGCCACAACACTCACACTGTTCAGGCCTATTCTAATGATTAGGAAAGATAGGCATGTACAATTAAATAGAAATCTTCCATTTTGCCCTCAATGTTAAGATAGACGGAGGCATGTTTTTAATCCTTTCTTATATGACCAACATAGGAAGAGGTTCGTATTCGATACTGTAAACCTTATAGCTAGGACACCAATGCGAATTATTTTTTTATGACATCTATATTGTCTTATGACAGCGATTCACTTGTACATAGACGTAACAACACCGAGATAGTTTGTACATGGTGTTTTTACAATAGGACATGCATAATCTCGTACGACACAAGGTAAAACTACAACATCATATTTGTCATTTTTCGTTCTGTGTTATTACGTCTCTGAGTGTATACTATTTATCTAGCTAGATTTATTTTCTCTGCTTTTGAAAAAGAAAACAAAAACGATGTTTTTCGGTAAATGTATAAATTTACGCATTTCTTCTATAGTTATTAATTACCATAACTATTTTTACGACGTTATTGTCATCCCAATTAAATGGGACAGTGTAAATAAAGCAATCCCCGCTAGGCTATATCCATAACAAACCAGGCGGCATTAATATGCAATGCAAGCATACTATTGATTGAATGTTGTTTAACGGCTCATCAACACAGTATAGGTTATTTAGAGCCGCCCCAGAGAGGGTGGAAGGATACATAGGAATCCGGGAACCGTGCGTTTTCTTATTATCGAATAGATTCCTATGGTTCTTAAACGTGCTCGGTGAATAGACCGATACACAGGACCGTCCGGTTTACGTCCCCATCCGAAGGACGAGGCTAAGGAAAAGTGGCAAGCATAATATAACGATGATCATGTTTTTATGAATATAAAAACAAAAGCCTAAAAGGCCACAAAGCAAGTATTCAATGACACTTGGCAGAAGCCAGGGCGCCGTTAAGGGCACAATACGACAATATTGAAGTTAAGAAATAAAATATTTCCAGCGGGTTTATATTGTCCCAGATCAATATCTGGTGGGCGGAACTTGAAGTTCATCGATAACAAGGGCCGCAGGCCGGCGGTTTCGATGTGTTTCAAGTCCCAAACACATATTTCTTATCTAACATGGAGTTTTATGTATCATGAAACAGATGTTATCGAGAGATTGCACAAAATACAAATTCTCACAACTTATATGTTATGCCTATCTCCCAACAATATACAGCTTCGTCCTGTTGTCGAAACGTAGCGTCGCTTAAAATAACGCATTCCATTGCGTTGTTGTTTTGCATCTGACGTTTAAAATGCCGGTTAACGTGTTTTCTGGCGTTTATTAAATGACGTCTTAACGGTTGACGTACATGACGTCAGAGGTTTATATTTAAGAAATAAAATATTTGCAGCGGGTCCATATTGTCCCAGATAAAAACCTGGTGGGCGTAACTTGAAGACCATCGATCCCCAAGGGTCGTAGGCCCGCGGTTTCGATCTGTTTCAAGTCCCAACCACCAGGTACGCCCGCGGTTTCGATCTGTTTCAAGTCCCAACCACCAGGTTTTTATCTCGCACAATATAAACCCGCTGCAAATATTTTATTTCTTATCTGACATGGATTGTTATGTATTTTATACACATTTTCGAGAGATTGAACATAAGACAAACATATTCTCACAACTTACATTGTACGTCCATCTCTCAGCACCAAACGAAGAAAATATACAGCTTTATCGTGTTTCTAACACGTTTAATGTGTTGTTTGAACGTAACGTTGCCTGCAAATAACGTAATCTTGTTTTGGATGTTTTCCGACGTTGAACATCGTTTAAAATGACGTTCTAACGGTTGAAGGACGTGACGTCAGAGTTTTTTTTATAGCTTTTTCAAAAACTGCTCAATAGCCAATCAGCGTTGAGTATTTTCATAAACCATGTTAGATAGCTTTTTCCAGACCATCCTAATAACCAATCAACATTGAGTATTTTAATAAACCATGTCAGATACACAAATTAAACGTTACCATCCATTTCAGGAGTTAGGTACACGTCAGTATAGGGTCCACAATATATCGGGTCATCGCACAATCAAAGAGAAACGCATATTGGCGAACTGTAATTGGCTCAACCACTAAGCATGCAGTGCGTTGCAAAATAATAGGTTCATCACCTCTTTTGATAAACTTTTCAACACGTTTAATAAAGATTGTATGAAAGTGATTATAACCAAGGATCTGTAAATCACATCGCCATAGAAGTCGGGTTACGATAGTCCATACACACTGGAATACCAACAATTTTGTCTGTACATGGTAGTTCTTTAACTGACGAACGTAAGTGCTTTACACCCTTTACAGTTGGACTGTATTTATGATATTGATGAACAGAACAGTTGGTATACATAATGGTTTTACACATTTGTAATTTGTATCATGGACCATGGGCCGAAGTCCTACATTATGAAATACAATATATTGTTTTGTCCGTCTGGACCGTCTCTGCTCAATTCTGCTCAGTTTTGTGTCATACTTTTTATTTTATTTATAGTTGTGCATGGTATGGTTGTATGTGATAGTGTTTATTAATTAACTGTAAATAAGTTGTATGCTTCAAATAAACGGTAAATAAGTTGAATGCTTGAAATAAAGGTTGGTCATTTCAGCGTACTGCGTCTGCAAGCCGTGATCTGGCACGACTCAGGGAAGAATCAATTAGTGATGGTCCTGTTATCTTTAGATAGTTGTATTTGTAATTATTTTTTTTCTTCAGATTTAACCTCGGACTGCGTATTTTTATTATCCGGGCGGTCACTGGTTGCTGTCTTTGACGCTAGACAAGTTCGAACGATGCTCTAAATATATATTTTAACAGGTGTTCCTAATATGTATTTTAAAATGTGTTCTAAATATATATCCTCAAGGTGTTCGTAATCTATATTTTGACAGGTGTTCTGAATATATAGTTTCATTTTCGTCAAGACTGGTTCAAATTTATTTCTGTTTGAGCCTTAGGTCATATACCACTATTGTTTTGGGGCTTCTGATTGGCGGAAAAAAGTATAGGGTCTATTAGGGCATAAAGTCAGTTGTAAGGTAGATTCTGATTGAATTAAATTAACCAAATAATAACAAATCCCTATAAAAGATCAAAATATTATATTTCCATCATAAAACAGATTCATTTAGGATCTGTTGTTTGAAATTTGCATTTTTATTGATACAATTGTACTGAGGGTATATTTACAAAAAATACAATTTATGGGGGTGCCTATACCTTCATTGAAGTATTAAAGGCTGAAAGTATTATATTATACCAAATTTGCTGGTCATTTGTGAGTGTATCTAAGATAGTTCTTTAAGAAAAAATAGTTTTTTTTTCAGCCAGTCTTAATAAGAAATAGAGATTGAAGGTCAAACGGCTATAATGTAGGCCTATGGAAAATGCAATAGTGGTATATGACCTAAAGGTTAGATACCACTATTGATTTGTCAGATACCACTATTGATTTCGTGCTTCTGATTGGCTGAAAAAGGTATAGGTCTTTTGGGGGCATATAATCAGATTTTAAGGTAGATTCTGATTGGATTAAATTACCCAAATCATAACAAATCCCCATAAAAGATCAAAATACTATAATTCCATCATAATTATGTTCATTTAGGATATGTTGTTTGAAGTTTGCATTTTTATTGATAAAATTGTACTGAGGGTATATTTACAAAAAGTACAATTTATTTACTGCCATTCTGGGGGTGCCTACCTTTAGTGAAGTCTTAGAGGCTGACAGCATTACATTATCCCAATTTGCTGGTCATTTTTGAGTGTATCTAAGATAGTTCTTTAAGAAAAGTTAGTTTTATTTCAGCCAGTGCTAATTAGAAATAAGGGTTAAATGTCAAAGGACTATAATGTAGGCCTCTGGAAAATGCAATAGTGGTATATAACCATTAACTGTTTTTTTTCGGGGTGTCCTCGGGCACGACATTTTCATTTGTCTAGTGCGTCGGATGGGGACGTAAACCGGGCGGTCCCGTGCATCGTGATCTATCCTCGATGGTTAAAGAAACCTCAGACATGTATTGATAGTAGCATTATGGAACATTTTCTTGTATCATTCCGATATGTCTAGGGTAGATGGAAACAACCGAGGATGACAAAAATATTTGTTAATCTCTCTCTCTCTCTCTCTCTCTCTCTCTCTCTCTGTTTCAAACACCATGGTTACCTTCGAGCTATACGTCTTTCCAATTAATGCCCATTTCAGTTTCAATTCTATATATTACAGACTGAATTAATAAAGGTAATGTTGATATGTAGATACCCATATCATTGGAAAAGTAAACATCGAGAGCTGGATTAGATAATGCTTCCCACGAAGAACGCTTGAAAGAAATTTAATTATTTCCGCACAATAGCCGTGAAGGACTTTGTCGAATGTAATGCCAAGTGATAATTTGTGTTAAATGTGTCCGTCATTATACTCCTATTGCTGCATCGGGCATAAATATTTGGGCAACAAAGAGCCTCAAGAACGCAAAATGAGCCTTACAACTACATCGTTTATTGCTGAGGACCTGGTATTGATACACCACAATTTCTTTTCCTAAGTTCAATTACTTTGTGAAATTTGATAAGTCATCTGATATAATGAATTCGTGACGAATTTCTTCACATTGATTCAGTTTAATGCAGGTTTTAATTTACTTTGTTGACACAGTTATAATTTTTGTATGCAACGTCTGTTAAACCGATAATTAAATCTTATTGCGTGTGTCTGAGATGAGCCGTTGGTCTTAACACCGTCTGCCCTCCTTGGTAGGCACCTCCACATACTAAAGGGACTGGAGGCGATCTAGAAGAGTGATTGGTGTCAATCAAAACACAAATGAATAACTTCATAATGTGTTTCAGTTTCATATGAAATGTACCTATGACTTGAATTAAACCTTACGTTAATACGTTCCGGTTAATTATTGTTACTGAAACAGTTCGGTCTGGAAACTCGACGACTCGGTTGCGTTTTGTTGCTGAATCATAAACAAATAATTTAAATAGGGAATATATAGTAGTTAACAGTTGTGAATATAATTCGAGTAACGTGTAATTCTATCACAACACAATACTTTATAAGATCTTCTCGCATCATATGCATTACGATTATTGATTCATGCATTACAAGAAAACATATAACGTAAACGTTATATATGTGGACAGTTCTATGCGAGTGATTTTTTTGAATAGGGTATTTTTGCATATGCAATCCAAAGCTTCCATTCCATATAAGCTACCTACCCATAAAGTTTCATTCCAATATCTCATTCCTAACTAAAGTTATTGAGCGGAAACCATTTTTCTATTTTTAATAACAGTGACATTGACCTTGACCCCAAATGCAATCTCAAACTTGCTTTTCATATAAGCTACGTACACATCAAGTTTCAGGCCAATACATCATTCCTAACTAGAGTTATTGAGCGGAAACAATTTTTCTATTTTTAATAACAGTGACATTGACCTTGACCCCAAATGCAATCTCAAACTTGCTTTTCATATAAGCTACGTACACATCAAGTTTCAGGCCAATACATCATTCCTAACTAGAGTTATTGAGCGGAAACACTTTTTCTGTGTTTAATAATACCTGAATGTATCCAAACTTCTACAATGTATCCAAACTTCTACAATGTATCCAAACTTCCATACACCAAACTTGCGGACAATACGATAAATTACTTTTGTACCTACTACTATAAAACGAAAACCTCGTATATTTCCGTAAAAAAATGCGAGACTGGTTCGCTAATTTCGGTAAATGTAGACTAATGAATATCCTGTCCAGAAAACTAGCTGGTCGTCTAGTTTTCTAGATCAAACTATTTCATCAACAACAATCCATCGTCCGGATAATCGGTCCTATAGTTTAGTGCATATATGCATTGAATATTAATTTGAAACACATTGTGATGGTTGTATTCGTATGTGGATGGATACCCATAATGCTTCATGATCGCCTCGAGGCCCTTTAATAGCATCACGACTATCTATAGCTGGCAATCATTTTAAAATTCCTTATAGTAATTTCTTTCATTCTGAGAGCTTATGAATTACTATAAAAATACTTGTACTGTCCCGGAAAATTGCGGAAACCTATACACCATAATTAATTGCACACTAGATTTAGCGTATCTGTAGACTGGTAATAATGGTTAATGTAATCGACTCATTTACCCGTGCCCCCTAGTACGAGCTTTGCGTTCATTTCAATTGGAATAGTTTATTGCTAAATAAAATGCAACATAAGTTCTTATATATGTTTTTTATGTTTTCAGTTCTATTTTAAGGATAGTTCGATATATAGATATTCATTTTCCTCCAGCTTAGGGGAGCATAGATACATGTTACTAAATGCAGGTAACATACATACAAATTAACATTTCACTGAAAGATCACTTTAAAATAGTGTAAAGTCATAAATAAGCACAAGAAGTAAACATATAGAATAATAAAGTAAATAATTGGTGGTAAATAGAGGATGTAGTTAATATACTATAATAAAGGAATAGTCTTAATGCATTTGTTTTCTGTGTTTTCTTTTCTTGAAATATATCATCTACTCTTCAATTTGTATTGGAACACATTTTGTGGAAATGCATTATGAATCTATTTGTTTTGTATTTCAACTTTATATTTAGCGTTTTTTTAAGAAATAAGCTAACATTGAATTGAATGTTGTTTAACGGCTCATCAACACAGTATAGGTTATTTAGAGCCACCCCAGAGAGAGGGGAAGGATACATAGGAATCCGGGAACCTGCCCTACTCTTATTATCGAATAGATTCCTATGGTTATTTTCCGTTCTCGGAGGATCGACACGGGACCGCCCGGTTTACGTCCCCATCCGACGGACGAGGCTGAGGGAAAGTGTCTTGCCCAAGAACACACCGACGGAACTCAGTGGCACCACGGAGGATTGAACCCGAGGCCTCCGGTTACAAATCCGCTGCGCTACCGACTGCGCCACGCCAGCCCTCCAGCTAACATTGAACTTTTGTATAAAGAAGTATGTAACACTCAGTATTCAATAACATGTTGGGATTGAATTTTGCATATAGAAAGTATAACACTTATTGTTTAACATCATGTTGTAATGTGGAAATATGATCGAAAATAAAATATATATGATAAATTAAAATCAACAACAACAACAACAACCAACGACGACGACGACGACAACAACAACAACAACAACAACAACATATTATAAATGAAATATTTAGTTTCTGTCTATTCTTGTAAATTCATTTTCACCAACTTCCGTTCACCTGCTATTTTATAAACCGACATAAAAAAGTATCTCATTATTTGTAAACCTCATCAAGCACCTGGGGATGATCCTTTATGTTTTATTTTCCTTTAGATGGATAAGACTTGACTTATATTAATGCGATCCTAAATCTATGTACTGTTCATGAAGCACCTACTATTAATATTGAGTATTAAATGATCGTCGAGCAGTGTACACAATAGTTTTCTTTTATTTCTGAAATTTATATTTAGTAAATCATAAGCATTTATGATAGTGTCAAATTCACATTAACCTTTCAAAATTTCCAATAACGTTTTAAAGCGCATGAAATTAAACGTATACATTTGTTGAGATTGGTATCCA
Organism: Cyrtodaria siliqua; assembly: GCA_037043455.1. Classification (NCBI taxonomy): domain Eukaryota; kingdom Metazoa; phylum Mollusca; class Bivalvia; order Adapedonta; family Hiatellidae; genus Cyrtodaria; species Cyrtodaria siliqua. The sequence goes on along the minus strand of JAWPHD010009022.1, from coordinate 92,134 downwards.
TACAAATGGTAACGAAAAGGAATGTAATAAAAGGAATTTGAGAAACATAATAATGATAGGTATAACGATAAGTGAGCGATTATTTTAACTGTTATAACACCTGTTGGAAATTAGATAATTCAATATGATTATTAATTATATATAACTACTTTAAAATACTTAATATTATTTCAAATATATTGAACGCTATTTATAAAAGCAAGTCCTTGGTTAAAATTGCTGATGTTTTTATTTTATTTTAAAAATAAATTTATTATAATTATATTTGGGTGTGATCCATATCAAATCCAGAAAACGCCCATTAGCCGGTATTATTTAGCTGGTATACTATGACGTATACAGGTATCGCGTCATAAAGCTGTTTGCGACCCAGTAATTTATAGAGTTTATCCCTTAACCCGCTAAGAACGAATATAATAGCCTTTGCGTCCATTATAAACCCAGATCAGCCTGCTGATCAGGGTTTACAATATCCGGCTGCTGATCAGTCATTTCCCCAAACACCCCTTTGCCACATTAATGGAATGGTCTTAATTCAAAGAAGGAACTGTCCATTATATATATGTAGCAGGTTAAGGGTTAACCGACAGCATTATGGGATATAATTCTCAAGAGTAGTTTACATATCGGTACAAGGGTAGCCAAAGGCACGATTCTATTCTATCTTATTTTTATTATTATTATTATTATTATTATTTTTATCAGGGTATTTAAACGCCCGAGAGAACTGAATCCCCAAAAATACGAAATCAATGTTGATTAAACTATTTGTTTACAAACATTTGGGGAATAAATGCTAGTCTAAAATATATTTTAAGCGCCAAAAGATAGCTCGGTTTGTTGAACTAATGCCCTATATTTAAAGTAGGAGTTATCATTTTTATTTTCCTATGAAATCTCTATAAATCTCAGAAAGAAGGACAATATTCCATTGTTTCTCAATTTTGGTGGTTCCAATATTCCAAGGATCGTTTATGTCATATTTAGGCTTTCATACATGTGACGTTTGGCGGAAGAATAGCCAATGAGAGAGTGTGCCGGGACACCAGGTCATTTGCATATGGCAGAAGTGTAGTTGATTATTGTATTATATTACATTTTTGCCTATGATTTATTGATATTTCTGAGAAAATTTTAAAAATCGTAATTTCGCTAGCCAGTTTGGGACCTTAAAGATATTTTAGTTTTATTTCAAATTTATTTAAATAAATGTATAATGTAAATAAATTGTCTAAATGGTTTTGTATGTTTGGAACATGTTGTGTGAAAGGTACATGTCCAGTTCAACTTGTATACCTACTTTGACACTAACAAACGCACGCACGCACGCACACACGCACACACACACATACTCTAAATCCTGATTTATTAAATTATGTTTCCCAAACATATGTTGAACCATTAATCGAGTTTTCGTTAGAATGTAATTGTGAACCTTAATTAAACTTTATCACCCAACATAGGTTACATCTCTGCCAGGTTTCATTTTAGGAAAATACAAAAAAAGAAAGCTATATATATAAATAAGTTGTCACCACAAGAATATGCAGAGTAAGAAACTAATATATATTTATATGACATCTTTAATGCATGTTTATGCTATATATATAAGTAAGTTGTCACCACAAGACTATGTAGAGTAAGAAACTAATATATATTTATATGCATGGTCCATTACAGACATCTTTAATGCATGTTTATTCATGTTTATTTGAATTACCTTATGCTTTTTGCAAAACATTTAGTCGCATTGAGATCCGCCATTGAATGTTTGAAATATGTTAAAATTAATTTCTTATTTAATGATTTTTTGCACATGAGTCATGATGACTTATTGTAAACAACTAACATGAATATACCATGACTGTACGGGTTATGTGTGAATGACCCCGATCCCACAATATCTATTACGAGGAAAATAAAAAAGAATCTTCTACTCAGACACTATTGTAGTTCTTTTTTTAACCATTTAATATGCAATTTCGATATGATTATACATACAATAGGTACATAACAATTATTTCATCGAAAGAACGTCTCTTAAACGGTTAGGTGTAGGGAAATACCAATGAACAATGGGTAACAAGCATTAACGGAAGACATATATCAGAAGTAGAGGCGTGATTACACCATTGCGTTCGTGCTTCCGTGGTGTATAGTCAAATAATGCCTAATAAAAAACGTTTCCCTGCCTTGCTAGTGATACATAATGCACTTTCGATTGCTTTTTGTTATTATTACCTATAATTCAGCTGAATGATCAAAAATGGACACAGTCCTTTAACTGGAGTAGGGGCGATAAGGCTACAAGGAAATGCTATTAATGCAACGAAATTTCATTAACAATTTTGAAAACTGTAGCTGTAATGTTCATTTTGGCGAATTTGATATTTTGACCTTGACCTCTGGACACAGGAGTCAAACCCTGGATTCGAAGCCTTCATTTTCATCTACACATACTAAGCCACCCATTACGTGGTCTCGCCTTAATTCCATTAAACGTTGGGAAAGCTTATATAAGCAGGATTTATTAACGGATATTTCGACAATAAAAACACGTTTAAAACATTTTTACTGAAAAAAATACAAAAATCTGTTTAAAATTACATATTAAATGTTTTAATTTTATAATATGAAAAGTTTTTAAGCCGAAATTAAGCTTTTATTTCATACCCCAGCCAACCCCGTTTTCGCTTCTTGATGAAGGGGTTGCGTGGGTTATGAAAGGTAATACTCGGACCACGTAATGCACTGCAGTAAATATGAATACCATCCTTGAACGGATGTAGAAGGAGTTCAGGCTATGATGAAGCAATGAACAAGCATGCTGACCACGTATGACCAAACGTCCACTTCCTTGGTAAGGAGAGTCTGTATATAAAATCGTAAAACTTGTTCTACATGGTATGTGTATATCATTACTAATGCTATGTAAGGAACTTCATTAACACAGTTGAAAACGGTGGCTTAAAGAAACTATCCGCCAACTAACAGCAAAATTACACTACAAAACCGTTTAACAATTAAAAGTAAAGTTCTTTTCAAGGGTTCTTAAAATAAACTTGATTGAATATGCGTAAAATGAATTATGAGTTGGTAACACTTAATTCGACGCTCCAGTTTTGGGGTTTGGCCTGGCTGGTTAAAGCCGTTTATACCGTGTCTGTAGAGTCATGGTTCTCAAATATGTAAGTTATGTATATATCTTGTCGCCTGTAGGTTTAGAAACGGTGTACATAGTTTGCAAATTTATCTGTTATTGGTGGGATAGTTACTTTAAAAAAGTTTATTTTGGTTAATTTGACCTTTTGACCTTGACCTCTGACCCCAGGGGTCTGAAACTGGATTCGATGTCATCTAACATCCTAAGCAACCACTAAGCCGAATGGTTTAGGTAACGGGGAAACAAAAATATCTTGTTGACCCCATACAAAACGTCCTCTAAGTCACAGAGTGGCCATGAGTATAGCTCGGGAAAAAATCAATGTCAGTGATGCATTTGACTATGTTTCATGCAACTTTTAAAATATGTCAAGTATATATTCAATTATCAAAGGAAAACAAGCGAATGCATAGATGAAACAAAGAATGTTGTATTAACGTAGAAGACGTTGTTGCACTGTATACAATGTACTGTCTAAAGATGACGCGAAATATACATGTTGTCGATGTCTTCTATTTAATCATGTGTAACGGTATTACTTAGGAAACACTCTGAGATTAAATAACTCCATGATACTAAATGATGATATGGTAAATGGTGATATGGTGCACGTCTCCATTGAGAGTTGATGAATGTGTTATGATGCTCGTCTCCAGTGAGAGTTAATGAATGTTTTATGATGCTCGTCTCCACTGAGAGTTGATGAATGTGTTATGATGCTCGTCTCCAGTGAGAGTTAATGAATGTGTTATGATGCTCGTCTCCATTGAGAGTTGATGAATGTGTTATGATGCTCGTCTCCACTGAGAGTTAATGAATGTGTTATGATGCTCGTCTCCATTGAGTAACTAATGAATATGTTATGATGCTCGTCTCCAGTGAGAGTTAATGAATGTGTTATGATGCTCGTCTCCATTGAGTAACTAATGAATATGTTATGATGCTCGTCTCCAGTGAGAGTTAATGAATGTGTTATGATGCTCGTCTCCATTGAGAGTTGATCAATGCTTCTGGTCAGGGTTGATGATATGATGTACCTCCAGTGAGGGTTGATAAGGTAATGGGCCTCCATTGAGGGTTGATGCCAGACGGGCCAAACACGCGTACCGGTGGTCGTCTCCACATCTCTTGACCTATCTGTCTAGATACGGGGACCGTCTCCACCTGCTCATTACGTTATTGTTTACATCTGCTTCACACCAAGAAGGCTTAGGCTATAACGATACATACTTTTAGATGCCACTTCATAAAACAAACACTATTATACAATCATCGTTTCACATTATAAAAAGTATTAATATATATGTGAACCATTCTCATTTAGTGGTGTTGACAATGCTGCTAGTATATATTATAATACTATTCCTACTTTAGAGTTATATCTGTATCCTCATATAGACGGATATCTCCTCTCAACTTTAAACAAATGCACATAACATAACACGCCATTATATAGTTCCACCTCGTGGTTCGATGTTCAGTCTTACATATACTAAATCTATATTAGTGTCACTATCTCCAATATATGGAATATGTTATATGTTACCCGTGACTAACATTTACAGCTACTTACTCAAACCTAATCGTTTGATAAAATATATTGCACTGGAAGTATAGCAACATTACAGTTAGGGTCTAGATCATCTAGACGCTTGCTTCTTTCAAGACAAAGGTCTAGAACAGTTCTTCTAAAAACGTTTGAAGTTTGTCGAGATTATGGTATCGTTTATGATTGGCTGATACAGATGCACCTTCTATCGAAGATATATAGAACGGCAGAAAGACACTAAATTAATAAATAAAGACGGAAAGTTCAACTATATATCGAAGAAAAAAATGTGGATAGTCAAAAATACGATAATGAGTTGCAAAAGAAAGTGGACGCTGAGTTTTGTTTAGAGTTAATTGTATAAGGTATTTTTAGAATTAAATTGACAAATTTCAAAATGAATATGCCGTGTTTGGTACCAACGTTTTTATCATTCCGTTGCCAATCTCATGTTGTCATTTGCTTTTCAATAGGTCGAATCATTAAGGGACTGTCGCTTGATAAAGAGCATAGGGTGTAAAGTAAAATTTTCAAAGTGCCCTATATAATAAATAAGCCAAAATAAATAATTAGAGACACGTGTTTCGGGAACTCCACTCCATGAATACGATTTGGTAGAATAAAACCACAGTATTATCATACCTCAAGATCCCGTGAAAACACATATCACCAAACCAAAATGTCCCAAATCGCCAACACGACCGCCAATTTCCCCCCACTGCAAGCTAGAGAACTAGTCAATTTATATCAAACACCCCAGTTCAAACCAGTTATTGTGCACGTCCAAAACGACTTGGCTATTGGTACAACCGAACTTAGACATCCGACACAAAAAGACCCATTCACAATTTTGCCATTGTCATAAGGTAAGCGTAATATATTTATACACTTCTACATACATTAAAGCGAGTATAAACTTAGTTTACACACCTCATCACCTTTGTCTTACATCTTAAAGCTGTACAGTCCCTATTTTAACTGACAATAACTCATGAATATGAATGAGTCACGTGTGAAGTAGTTTCAAATCGACGAACACCCCAAAAGTCGGTATATAAGGAGAAATCGATACGTAACATTTCACATTTTTATTTAACCTTCGTACAGGTAACATCGATAAATATACGGCTCCAGAATATATGTGATAAAAAAATAGTTGCCCGGAACGGGATTTGAACCACAGCCTTTGCACTTGTAAGATTTGGAAGATGTATGCTGAACCTCTAGACCACTGCTATTTATTGGTATTTTGTAGCATTTTTAACACTAAATAGGCATTACGTAATAACAAGAGCGCGCACACAAACTCATCAAGCGCTAAATAACAAGTCGATATATGGTTGATTTGAGACGAAGTATTAGTTTCATATTGATAAGATACAGTATTACACCAGGCAATATTTACACGTGCGACAATATGGACTGCATATGTATTGATCCATCTTTAGTTGCGTTCAAATATGTTGTTATTTTGCCTCATAATATATGGTAGTTAGTATACTATTTTATCAAGTAGCGTTGTAGTTCAGTGGTTAGAGCACAGGACTTGAAATCAGAAGGTCGTGTGTTCGAGCCCCGAAAGAAGCTAACTTTTTTTTTCGGTAAAAATTACTGTTACCTGTGTATAGGTACGATGTGCACTGGTCGATGTATATACAGTAAATGATTTCATGCGCTATATTTGCTCGCTTAAATACCCGATTTCGACATGAACTGGTGAACATGAAGTTACAAATAAAGACACGCCTACAAAGAAGAAATCGATTGATATAGGGACTCTGTAGCTTTAAGTAACTCCAGTCAACTTACCTGCATCACACGAACTCGTGCAATTGGTGAGAACAATGGGGAAAAGAATGGCGTAAACAAGCGTCACCAGTACGACACGTGATCTGTACAGACAAAACGCTCTAATTACACTCTTTCCCTTCGGAGGAGGATCCATATATCAAAACAAAACGCTTTACAAACTAGTATTGTATTATTTACTTAAGCATGTACGATATTCCTTTACACAGTATTGATGCTTATAAGGAAAAAAAACCCTTAATTTTGCTTTTTGTATTTTTTTGTTATGGCAAAGAATGATAAGGTCATGTGACGTTAACAAGAAGAAAGTAGCAAACTTCTCCCAGAATTGGTTATTGGAGTTTGGAGTTAAACAACAGGAACTTTTTCTGTTTCAGTTCTTCAAAGTTCCATCTCAAACACGTTTATGGTGATATTCACATTTAAGAAACTTAGTCAAACTTGTTTTGATCGACCTGTTAGATAATGTAAACGAGCGTTAATAGAATTTCTTTATTTTTGTTTTATCGTATTACAAATGTGTGGTTACCATCCAATTTCAATATTTATTTCAGAACATAATACCATTTTATGAGTCTTACATATACTGTTGCCAAACTGTTATTCATCAAACACTTTTGCAATTCATTTTAAAAACACCAACATTAGTTTTATTATCAAGAACAGTCGGATTCATCGTGTTCATGTCAGATTGGATTGATTTAACATTTTGATACTAGTACAGTACAGAGCTTGGGAGGATATTTACATTAACTTCAGTCTGAAAGTTTAAATCGTAATAAAGAACAAAGGCTTTCAAATGCTTTAATCTTCTGATTAATATTTAAATCTAGACACTCGGTTCTTATTTAAAGTAAGTACTTCCGTCATGATTTACGCCGACTCTTGACTTCAAAGACCACCTTGTCAATAAGTTGTATAGGCAATTTCAAACGTTTTATCTTTCAATATAATTTGAATTTATTGCAGCTGTTCCTTACCACACTGCATAGTTTATATCTTGTTGATGATTAAACTTTCATTGAAAGTCTTGGTTTATCGCAAGCATACTTATTTAGAAACTATATATATATATATTTAAAAAGTATCTGGACTTATTTGCATCAATATATTTGAGTCTAAGAATCCGATTGATTGAGAGCGTCTCCGTGGCCGAGGGGTTAACGACGTTGCATTGTAAACCTTCTCGGCTCCCACCGCTGCAGGTTCGAATCCCACTGGGAGCTCGACTTGTAAGTGAGGAAGTGTCGATTCTTACGGATGGCTAGAGGTGTACATTACGTCATTTTCAACCCATGTAAGGTTATATATGACGGTCGATTTTTTTGTGGTAGAGGCAGACACCCATTTTTTCGTGGGTAGAACCAGTATTGTATACCTCCTGCCATTCGTAAGAATCGACACTTTTTCACTTGAAATCGGAGCTAGGACAGGAAACAAGTAAGACCTATATAAAAACCATTTTGTTGTCAAAAACCGTTTGTCCTGACTAATCGTGTAGAGTCAAGACCATCCACGCCTTCTGACTGACTGACTGAGTCTCGACAGTCAAGAACAGTTACATACGCACTCCGTCTGAATGTGTTTTCACAGTCAAGACAAGCTACGCATTCGGATTGATCGTGTACATATGTATCAAGTCTTTATATTCAAGACCAGTTTATACGCACTGTTTCATGTATCATATATCATGCTAGGCGCTTGGACTGACCGTGACTTCACAGACGAGAACCGTAACGCCCTCGGATTGGTCAGTTACAGTCAAGAGCCTGTTGGCACTATTTTATTATTGTGTACATTCTGGACCAGTTTCACACTTCCTTGGACTAAACGTGTAGTTTTTCAGCGTGTGACACGTCAATATTTTTGTTGTCAGTGCATGCAAATATTAACAAACTATTAGAAGTAACGGATTTCGTAAAAAAAGAAGAACCCCCCGCCCCCACTTTTGAAAACAAATATTTCGGTAAAATTCTGCGGTGTTTTCTAAATGGACCCCCCCCCCCACCCCCCACACCCACACTTTTGAAAACAAATGTTTCGGTAAAATTCTGCGGTGTTTTCTAAATGGTAACCCCAGCTGCCATGTTGTTGATGGTGGGCAGGGGTGTTTTTTTCGTTTATGGGTCATCAAATAAAAAAAGCAAGTTAAGGGAGAGTAACATTTTCCAATTGTCTTTTTAAAACTCCATCAAAACAAATTGAATATGTTAAGCGCAAATAGGTGAAAATATTAATTTCTGGATGCAAATCGACTATTTCTGAATTAATGTGTAAACAGTTAACTAGTAACCATGGTAACTGAGCTCTCTAATATGCGTAAATTATGATATATGACGTCATTGGTTGGAATATAGTTATTTGTAAAACAACACCAAAGAGTTTCATTGAAAATGACTGTCCATTTAGATAGTTTAGGTGTTTTATGTTCTTCGCGTTACTTTAGTACTTGGTTGATTCTTTGTGTATCAACTTTCCTTTGAACATATATTATTTTAACTATCATTATGTCCGCTTGATAACATTTTGTTCAAAACCACAAACGCAAACATTAATAACACCACCCTTCTTCAGTTAGTGTTTATATCTATTATTAAGTCCTGGAGCTTAAACGTTTATTACGTTTCCTGCTTTATGGGTGTTATTTGGTACGGTATATAAGGTAGTTGGCGATAAGGTAGTTGGCTTAATAGGTAAATACTGCCTGTATAATGGCTATTAATCTTACTTATTTAATTATAGTAATTAATGCCTATTACTTCAATCATCATTGATCAGCAGGTATTGCAACATGAATTTAAGTGCAGCATGTTACTGTTTATAAAGACTACAGTGATATCGTTAAAGATAAGCATACGGAGGCAAATATTCCAGACGAAGTGTAAGCATTCTTCTATTTTGTTATATTGGTATCAGCACTTGATTCACCTATTTGTGGTCGTTATGTTTTCGACCAAGAGAGGTAGGTGCATGAGATTTCGTCCCTTGGGTTTTCTGGTCGTTCCCTAGAATGGTTTTCTCTCTGGCTGCAACTGCTGTGGTTGTTCAATACAATTTTGGATACATCCTGAAATATTTCTTATTTCGTAATTTATATAACTTTACAACAACATGTTAGTGTTTCTTTTGTTAGTTTCTCTGGATGTGGAGTTTATTGTTAGAGAATTTCTTTGATGCGATGTAGTTTTATTTACAATGTCTTGTCTATATGGGCGCTGAAGACAGGATAATAGCGAGGATTGTGTACACATAAAATCGATTCAAGCTAACCTGTAGACATGACATTATTGTCTATTGACCGTTCCAAGTCGACAACCCTGTCTTCACCACCCTTTCTGTTGTATTTTGTCTTTTTAATTGTATAATTAATTTAATATTGCTCATTCTTTGTAGTACAGTGCGGACCTACGATGCCATTGCGTTCTGACGCTTTGGTTTCTATAGGACCCTATATCTCATTTTCGTACAGAAAGGTTTCTATGTTTATACACTTATTCTGTATTTTCATTATTGAAGGCTAGCGCATGAACTCAAATAAAAACGTGTTTATGAGTATTGCAAATCCAAAAAAAGGAGACGATAAAGTAAGTGGGGAAAAGAACATTGTTAATGCGTTATTACAGGATTTGCGCCTCCGTGGTGTGAACTAGTTGAGAATTTTTTTTATATTTTTTTGTCTCTTGCCATTCATCATTCCAGTGCACAACAAAGAAGGAAAATCAATGGTGAATGACACCTCATGGTTTTGAACACACAATAAATAGATCACATAATTAGATCGAAAACATAAAAACAGTAGAATAAAATCAAAATTACAAACTGCTGCTAATTCTAAAAAATATTAGATTTGTCGTGAATACGTGTACATTGTACAACTTCGAAGGTTACTAGTATCTCCCTTGTTTCACGTTCAGTATATTCAATGTGGTACTACGACCTTGTTTGACGTTAAGCATATTCAATGTGGTACTACGATCTTGTTTCACGTTCAGCATATTCAACCACTACGGCCTTGTTTCACGTTCAGCATATTCAATGTGGTACTACGACCTTGTTTGACGTTCAGCATATTCAGTGTGGTACTACGACCTTGTTTGACGTTCAGCATATTCAATGTGGTACTACGACCTTGTTTGGCGTTCAGCTTATTCAATGTGGTACTACGACCTTGTTTCACGTTCAGCATATTCAATGTGGTACTACGACCTTGTTTGACGTTCAGCATATTCAATGTGGTACTACAACCTTGTTTCGCGTTCAGCATATTCAATGTGGTACTACGACCTTGTTTCACGTTCAGCATATTCAATGTGGTACTACGACCTTGTTTCACGTTCAGCATATTCAATGTGGTACTACGACCTTGTTTGACGTTCAGCATATTCAATGTGGTACTACGACCTTGTTTGACGTTCAGCATATTCAATGTGGTACCACGACCTTGTTTCACGTTCAGCATATTCAATGATGTACCACGACCTTGTTTCACGTTCAGCATATCCAATGTGGTACTACGACCTTGTTTCACGTTCAGCATATTCAATGTGGTACTACGACCTTGTTTGACGTCACGACCTTGTTTGACGTTCAGCATATTCAAGGTGGTACTACGACAGGTCGGCCCGATGTCGGTATAACCCGACTGGGTTGGGTTTCATGTCATGTGTCTGTATACTTTCTGGTTCTCCAGTGTGGTAGCACTATGAAGATGAGCCCAATCAGTCAATGCTGCAAGTCTGTCTTGATATGACTGAACATGGTTTAAAAGCGACGTTAACCCCATATATACAGCTTCGAAGGCGAACATATGAAAGTACGTATGATGATATACGCCATGCAGAATGGGATTTTAACAAACAAGGTTATTTACCGATTTAAAGGAAAAACACAAACAAATCAACTTGTTTTTAGTATAAAAGTTTATTTGTTTCAACGTAACCATGGTAACATTGCTATCTACAATGATTACTAGGACATGTATGACATTTATTGGGCCTATTATTTCATTTGGCAAGATAATTGCCCATTTTTAAGAGAGTTTTTATACAAAAGTAGGTTAAGAAAAATGAGGTCAAATATGATATGCAAGGAAATGCCGAAAGCATCCATATTTTTACATAAAGTGTTACCGTTTGAAAAAAACAACAACAAGTTCTTGTATTTAGTTTAACGGATTAAACAGACATGTTCAAGTATTTAAAAAAAAACGAAACATATTCGTATTTTTTTTAATGACACCTATAAAAACAGTTATATTCGTGTAGTCCATGAAACAATGATACAAACAACCATATTCGTGTGTATAATGGTACGATGAAGACACATATATTCGTGAAAAAACTGTTTTGCTATTATTATAACATATCGAAACAATACATATAGGTCGAAATGGTCGAATTTCCACTTAAAACATAAACAGATATATGACAAAAAAACAACAACTTCGATTTCTAATTTTTTGATTTCTACACTACTAAACGTTTTGAAAGCAAATCATTTCACCCCTGCGTAAAACCCCATATATATACCATAGTATAAACGCGTATTAATAATGTGATACTGTGCAAGTGGCACTTTGTGCACAGGACACCAGGTACCCATTCTGACAGTTCCGCTATCGACCAGAAATCGGATAGTACATTCTCGTGTAAAGTTTCTACATTAACACGATAACGTCAGGTTGTTTCAACTTTTAATTTAATTACTGAAGCATTTATTAAAAACGTGAATGCATATGAGGGCCGCATGCAGAGCGTTATGACTGTTGTTTTCAATGTAATTCTGTACACATGTGAACGCCACTCGGTAGAATGATTGTGAGTGAAACGGTTACTGCTAGTGTGACGTCATACATATATATTATTTCACTTTTTAATGCGACAAAAGGGCAGTTTTGAAGTAATTATCAAGCATGAGAGTTAGCACCTCAGTTGAGAGTTATTTTATTAACTAACCACTATCATTTTGACACTGGCAGTTGAGCCGCAAATATTATAAACAAAAAGAGAACAAATACGATACTACCTATTATCTATATAGAACATGGTGCGGATCTTTGTTGACATCAAGTAATAGTTTCTACTGATGTTTACTTTCGGTTGTACTCAAAGAAGTGACCCGATTGGACGATTTTCGGTTTCTGTTGACGAATATTTTGACCGTTAACATATCATCCAATCGGATCACTTCTTTGTGTACAACCGGTAAGTAAACATCAGTAGGAAATATTTAATGGTAGGAATCGGCGATTTTACTTAAATTTCTTCGCACAGAGTGCGTTTTCATAGAACTGAATTTAAAGTGATAAATGGGAATCAGACCTTTCGAACGGTGTAAAGGATTTGAATCAATTCGATAATTTGACAAAGATACAAACTTTGAAACGAAGTTGGTCAACTTGTTGTCAGCAAAGAACCGCATCATGTGCTATATAGATAATAGGGGGAGTATCGTATTTTTTTTTTTATAGTATTTGCGGCTCAAGTGCCATGCAGTGAGTTTTGACTTTAGAGTTTTTAGTTTTCTTCGTTACTCTACCTTAGCTTAAATATAGGATTTAAGCAATGTAATCTACAGTTGCAGAATTTGCCTTGACATGTTCAAATTGTTATTAATTATGATGTGCAAATATGAAAGTTATGAAGAAAAAAACTAACGGGACTCCGCGAGTTAAAAGAAAATCTCTTTAACATAACCTAAATATGTACGACGCTCTATAACTCACACTTATTAGAAATGAGTAAAAAATATCAATTATATATACACTTACTACACAAAAATAAGTAACAAATGTAAACATTTTAATTTGGAATCGTGCGGTATAAGCAAATGCGAAACAATGTTGAATGCTTATACACATATACGAAAACATACATTCATGGAAGCAGAATCAGACATGAAAATAAATGTTTAAATCATTTTTTTAGGAACATAAACATTCCATAGTTTTGTCTTAAAGGCACACACGGCAGTCAACTATTTGTAAAAGTCGCGGCGTCCCGTTAGTATTATTATTATTATTATATATATATATTTTACACTACCTGCATATTTGTAAATCATAAGTAGTTATTATTTCGATAGTTCCAAGCATATTGTTTTAGCTATTTATAATTGTTATGTATATGCAAGAAGGCTTCAATTCAAAACGATACTGGATTAATAAATGGAGGTGCTAATGTAATGCTTTATAAATACTTCAAGATTGTCGTGTGTCCCTTTAATGTATTTAGAGAAGCCTTGACAATGTATTTAATATAAATAAATGTATTTAATATAAATACCATATAGCTTTACCTTTATATATGACATATATATCAATACCGTAATAGCGCATATCAGTCCGGTAACTTCGCATATTAGTCACGTAACTAGGCATATCCGTCCCGTAACTTCGCATATTAGTCACTTAACTACGCATATCAGTCTCTTAACTACGCATATTAGTAACCTAACTACTCATATCAGTCCGTTTCAGTATCGTTACTATGCGTATCAGTCTCGTTACTATGCGTATCAGTCTCTTTACTATGCGTATCAGTCTCGTTACTATGCGTATCAGTCTCATTACTATGCGTATCAGTCTTGTAACTATGCGTATCAGTCTCGTAATTGCGCATATCAAGCATGTAACTACTCATATCAGTCCGTTTCAGTATCGTTACTATGCGTATCAGTCTCGTTACTATGCGTATCAGTCTCTTTACTATGCGTATCAGTCTCGTTACTATGCGTATCAGTCTCGTAACTATGCGTATCAGTGTCGTAATTGCGCATATCAAGCATGTAACTACTCTGAGGCACACCGAGGTAGTTGTCTTTGTCAAAAAACAAAACAATTATTATTTAACCAATACATTGTGAAAAAAGCAAGAGGAAATTCGTCGATGGATATTTTTTTTTAATTCAGTGCATATGCTCATACATCAGTAAAGTGAACACTAACGACGTTGAGCATAATATTTCGTCAAGTAGGATGTTTTACCCATTTTTAAACTTTTGACACGCCTACTGAAACAGCTTGGAGTAAAATCAGAAAAGATGACTTTCGTCGGCCAGTTTAAGCTTTCATTTATTACGGGTTTGTAAATGTAAAATTGCTCAGATAGCAGGATTTTCAAAATATTGTTGAGGAGGACTCACTTACCCCGCTTTCAGCAAAACCCCATGCGCCCACCACCACTAGTATAGTTCGTTGGTACTAAGTTTGGATATGACATGTCTGATTAGAAGTTGCTTAGATAGTAGGATTGTCAATATATATGTAATTCAAAATTTACCGAGGGAAGCCTCCCAACCCCATACTTTTACACACTTAATTCTTCCCTACCAGAGATTAGATTTAATGTGAGAGCATGTATACATCGTTTCAAAGGAGCAGTATGTTTCTCATATAAAACCTTTATATACGTATCATAAACGTATCATATACGTATCATAAACGTATCATATACGTATCATATACGTATCATATACTTATCATATACGTATCATATACGTATAATATAAGTATCATGTAGTATCATATACGTATCATATACGTATCATATAAGTATCATGTAGTATCATATGAGAAACATATACAAGTTGACAATTATTTATTTCACGAAATTTATATATTCGTGTTTTAAAAACGAAACTTTTGTGAATTTGTTCTCATACTAACATTATATAAAACTCCTATTATATAAATATAAAATAAAACGTTTTCTATGATATTTATACGTGGATTTTTTATATAAAAATCATATGAGAAGCATATGATTCGAATAGCACCAAATATATCGTATAGGTGTTTACATTTTACAAGTCGTCATGCATGTGTCCCTTCGACACCACTAGCTTTTAGATGTGCAACCTCGGTGTGTTTGCCTCCCTTATTACGGATCTGCATATATAACAGTGGTTTTACGGTCATGGAAATAAATAAACATTCTACATGTATATACATAACAATTAATCGGGACATTTTATCATTGAATGTAAGCATGCAAATCACAAAGTCTTAGGTTGTATTCTTCACATACAGGTACGAGTAGTCTAAAAGTTAGATTGAACAGTCTGTTTTCTTCTCTTAATTAAAAGATAGCATGTCAGTAAAACATGTTGGAACAATCCAATAAAAGAATCCTAGGAATTGCTTGCACTACATGCATCATAATTATACTGCATTAATAAAAGGTATTCCCATATTTTCTTGTATATGTTTCTCCCCAGCTTGAGATGGCATAATGATGGTTCTAGACAGGTTTTAACTACATATCTTAACACATATAAATTCTCTTGCAATCTAACTTGACGAAACCTGTTCACTCATACCTGTTCTTGCAATCTCACTTGGCGGTCTTAATAAATCGAATATGTTTTTGGAAACTATCTTGATGGACTTAATAACTCGAACCTGTTCTTGCAATCTAGCTTAGCGGAACACCTGTTCTTGCAATCTAGCTTAGCGGAACACCTGTTCTTACACTCTAGTTCGACGAAACCTAATAACTCGTATCTGTTTGTAATAACAAACTCCTATGTCGTCATTATTGTACAAAATAACTATACAACATAACATCAAATAACTGCAAGCGAGATCTTAATGTCGTTTTATACCATACATGTATTTTTTTTACTGAAGAGTATTGTGTTTCATAAATCTATCATCCAACTTTTATTGAAAACCTTTTTGTAATAAACTAGTGCAAGAGAGTGAACCAGCAGTTTTCACATGGAAATGTAAACGTATCTAAATGTGATTTCTTTTAATTACTACATTCAGTAATATAATATTATGTTGAAATTTGTTTTGTAACAATATAGTGTTGACATTTAGTACCTCCATACAGTTATGTGGACGAAACACAATGGATCACACAAACACCAACATAGAGTATGAACTCGAGTCCAATTCTCAAAAGCACTCTGTCGGCTTTCCATACTCGCTGAAAGACTCTGGTCAAGCACTCGAATGTGCCATGGGCTACTCAAAACGCCATACACTTCTTGCATATTACGTTACTTACTGGGCACAACCAGTTTCTGAAAACGTCTGATATACGTCAAGACATACATCAGATGCCGATCGTTTGGTATTATGTCAAAACTTCCTGAACGCTATCTGATTCTATTTAATAGCTTATATGCTATTAAATGAATTGTCTCGATGTTCATTTTAATTTTGAATATCGCCAGTTTTAGGTAGCATTTCACTTTCGTTTTGTTCCTCTATTAGAACACTGCATATCCATATTTATTTGCGCATGTATTTACTAAACACTGATATATCATACACATATTTACACGTGCATGATCATGCTTATTTACACGTGTATTCTAAACGTTTTTCGGTGCAGTTTTTACAGTTGACCTTACAGCACCAATGAAATGTGCAATTACACTGCCATGTTTTCGTATATTGATGTGTGTTGTACCCGCGCCCGCAGCACATTAGGTCACACCCATCGTTTTCCGTAGAAGTCTTATTGCATTTCCTCCCAATCGTACCTAGGGACCCAGTATCTATATTATATTCACAGAAATTAGGAGACTTTTCCAAATAAACTAGGTCTTTTCGTCGAGGCTTTTTGTTTGGTCTTTTGGATTTTTTAAGAAGTAATGTCTTCGGTCGCCGTAAACGACCACCTCTCCAGGGTATGACCTGTCGAGATTTGTGATATTGGTTAAATAAATAATTTCCAATTTCTCTAAAAGGAGGTAGTCGTCTCCAGCATGTTTTCATTGTACAGGAACCGGAAGTGCCGTGACACCGACACTCTGTGGCCATGTTGTCTTTAACGGCCTGAAAATAAAAAAGGGTTTCTCAGGTTCACAGGAATACAATATATAAATGTATATGACAAACACTACTACTAACACCTAAAACTACACGAAAACAACAACAACAACACCAAACGGACATAGTCTAGATGAGTTTGCGTTGGTAGTAAATGCACGGCTACACGCAACACGAATGGAATGTGAACAGAACACGAACGGAACGGATTCGAAATGAGAAAGGATTGCAAATGAAACACAAATAAAGATTATATTACATTTGAATTCGCCCGTTTGAAAAACGGCACGTATGATGGACTTTGGTTGCCCGTCCGTCCGCCTGTAAGGAGTTCATATTCCTGTACATTGCTCTTGGTGTGAAGAAGATCACTTTGTACTGGTGTCAGAAGGTTAAATATCAATGTCGACATGACCTCATATGGACATCCGGACATAGTAACTTTGTTTTTTACACAATAATTCTAATTAAGACGAGCATATTATACATAATGCATGGAGCGTTTGCAGTGCTCTTGTTATAAACGTAAACTGAAAACTGAGTGCATGTTTATAACACAAAATAAAAGTACGAACTTTTTAACACTGAATGTATTCCAAAACAAATGCGAAATTAAATTCGAATGAATTGAACGCAAATTTATACGCCATTCCTGTAACTGTTGTATTTTTCTAATGCATGTGTGAGTGTGATACTGCAGCTGGTACCGAGTGTGATACTGCAGCTGGTACCGAGTGTGATACTGCAGCTGGTACCGAGTGTGATACTGCAGCTGGTACCGAGTGTGATACTGCAGCTGGTACCGAGTGTGTCTCCTGTTGGACAGTGTTGTTTGTATAACACCGGAGTAACAATTGGCCTATAACGAGTCAGATGATGGGATATGTTGTACTTTTTAAAAACAGAACAATATATTTGCAACGTATACGGGTCAGGATGACAAAAGGAAATCGCAATAATAAAGCAAACAATATTATCTACGGACTTCGCTGGCATACCAAATGCGTGTAGCAAATATACAAAACAAACACATTCGACAGGTACCCCCGCTCTCAACAACGAATAATAATGCATTACTTTCATATATTACATATTTGCCTGTGATTTGTATAGGAAATACTGGGAATAGAAAAGCTATGTAAAAAGGCGTGAATCATTAGAAATATTAATAAAATATTATTTTGAATTATGTAATATATAGTTTAATAACCAGTGTTTTTGAGATACTGAAAATATCTTCCTCGGTAGAGAAATGGCCCCGATATAAGAACTCGTGCTCCGCATCCGTTCTTATAACGGGGCCATTTATCTACCTCGGGAAATATTTCCCGTATCTCAAAAACACTGGTCATTGAACTCTATATCTTATTCACAAAATGTTGACAATTAACACATTTAATATAGCACCAATAACACTTGCAATACGGGTCTCGCTGCATAATGCCCTGAGTATCTACCATAAATCATATGTGACAAAGTCGATCTTATCAATGAAGAAACTATTTCACTGATAAAAGCTACTTAATTAAAATGCACTTAAGGTGTAGCTCACATAGTAATACCTTATTTCATTGTCATAAAATATGCAAATTGCAACCGTATATGATTTAAAAACTATCAGTTTTCTTTCACGCAATAAGAACGTAAACCAGATATCGTTGCGTGTCTTGATAACATCGAAACAGAATGGCTTGAACGAACCACTAGAAACTCAAGAAGTCTTAGAAAGTTACGTAATTATAGCAAGAGGCATACGCCAGTACAGGTGCATGTAAGCGGATACGTTCGGTGTTCAATTATTACCGCTAATAACGTATGGATATACAACCGGGATGAGCAAGATATGCTAGCCGGGTGGGTGATCTGCTCTCACCCAATCACCCCGAAAACTCGGTTCAAGTTCGCTAAATGCCATTTGTCATTCTAATGCATATTTCCGATTAGTTTGCAGTGTTTGTCACTGCAGTGTGTGTCACTATTTGACTATCAGTGTGAAGACCGTCAGAAGGATGAACATACAATCAAACAAGTATGTTAAAGTAGGCTAGGCAGGCTAAAAATTAATTTACATAAAACTAGCTTAAAGGGACACACGGCAATCTTGATTTTTTAAAAACTCACGGCGTTCCGTTAGTTTTTCTCTTCACTTGCATTTGTTGAATCATTAATAGTAGTTGTTAGAATAGTTCAAAGCAAATCACTTTTACATATTACTAACTTTTTATAATAGTTCGTCAATAATATATTTAAAAATTTGGTGAAATAATGAAGAAAATTGAAATCTCAATTTTTTATTTTTTCATATACAAGCAGTTTTAAAGTAAAAATGACGCAGGATAACTAAATTGAGGAGCACATTTTAATGTCTGAATAAAACTCAAGATTGCCAAGTGTGGAAAATAATCAATTTAAAATGCAATGGAAGAATACTAATGAAAATAACATGCTTAATTATAATTAAATCAAGAAATATGTTGGTAGTTAATGCTGAACTTAGATAATACCGGGTAGTTAATGCTGAACTTAGATAATACCGGGTAGTTAATGCTGAACTTAGATAATACCGCCATTTATTTAAAGCAATCGATTATCGCGCTAGCTCCTCCTTCTTGTCGTCTAAAAGCTGATATCAGTTAAAGGTAGAAACCTGTTACTAATGTGTATGGTGTATAGATTTTATCCGGAGATTTGGAATACATGTCAATATCTTAAGCAAGTTTGCATTGGTGAACATGCGAATACAGAGTTATACAGAAAAAACCCATGAAACCATGTTTGCAAAAAGCTATTAAAATAGACACATTCTTGTGCATATATGCATATCAGTTATTAAATGTCGACAGTGAAATATGCAACTCTTAATTGCTTATGCCAAGCTATTTTAATAAAGTATCGATAACTAGAGGAATGTAGTACCATATGTGCAAATAAGCAAATGTTCTGCTTTAATTCATTAAAACAATAACATGTGGGGGTCTTTTGGTTGACATTTCACTTGCGCTAATGTTAGTGTGTATTATGACGACGATTTCTCTAAATAGTATTTAGGTAACTAATTATAAACATACGATATCTAAAAGTGAAGATACCACGTTTTGTAAGTATTACATTTTTTAACTAATTAAAAACTATACTGTATGTTAACGTGAAGACACCACGTTTTATTAGAATTTGATATGTAACAGATTAAGACTATATTGTTTCTGAATGTTAAGTCCCACGTTCTATTAATAACTTTCGATATGTAACTTATTAAAATTAGATATAAAAGTCGAAAACTATATTTTATCTGAACTTGACGTTCAGATAAAATATAGTTTTCGACTATATATAGCCCCACGTTTTATTAGAATTTAAACTTATTTATTTTACATCGATTGTAGCGAAAGCTCTCTGAACTTATTTTAATATATATCCAATAATATATTATTAAAAACTATACTGCATCTGAACGTGAAAACACCACGTTTTATAAGTATTTAATATGTTACTCATTATAAACTATACTGCATCTGAACGCGAAGACACCACGTTTTATTAGTATTTAATATTTGACTCATGATAAACTATACTGCATCTGAACGCGAAGACACCACGTTTTATTAGTATTTAATATGTGACTCATTATAAACTATACTGCATCTGAACGCGAAGATACCACGTTTTATTAGTATTTAATATTTGACTCATGATAAACTATACTGCATCTGAACGCGAAGACACCACGTTTTATTAGTATTTAATAGTTGACTTATTATAAACGATACTGCATCTGAACGCGAAGACACCACGTTTTATTAGTATTTAATATTTGACTCATGATAAACTATACTGCATCTGAACGCGAAGACACCACGTTTTATTAGTATTTAATATTTGACTCATGATAAACTATACTGCATCTGAATGCGAAGACACCACGTTTTATTAGTATTGAGTACGTAACTCTGTATAAACTTAACTGCATCTGAACGTGAAGACAGACTCCACGTTATATGAACATATAGTTAACTAATATTTCACGGTCTTGTATAACATATAGCTGTGAGAATCATAGATCATATGAATATATATTCTGTACCAACAACCATAAGAGCTATGCTTTTCACAGCTAGTATACAATAATGATTTCTACCTAAATATAATATGAATTAATAATACTATATATGCTCTCTGTAAGGTTAAATTATAGGAAATGGACACGTTTGAGGGCACTTAAAATAAAATAAATTTTCTTTTTTAAGATGTGTGATTTTGACTTTTGCCGATCTTGAAATTGAGTCACGGTTTTAAGGTCAAATAAAAACGTTCAGTATAAAAGGGCCAAGGTGTGCAATAAGTTTCAACACGATAGCCCACTAGTGTTTAAGTTATCTATATGGGGAAAGGGAGAGAAAATATAAATAATTACTCAACTGGGTTCTTGGAAGACTCGAGCAGGAAGTGGCAGGCTCGGTTTTATGGAGTATGTTTATGGAAGGTAATGTAAGAGCCAACACATGATCTCATAATTACTGGTTTGTTATTGACAGTATTTCGCCCGATCGTGAGAAAACGTAATCAGCATGCGCACGGCAGTAAATTGGTATATTTGTGATTTCTTGCATGATAAATTCTAAACCTTCAGTTAGCTTATGTGATTATTATAAAGTGTAAGAAGTCAATGCAAAACTAGCTGGCGTAACTATTTAAGAGGCAATGAAATGTCAATTTCAGAACTGTTCTTGGTCGCAACAAGTTGCCAAGGGTACAAGGCGTTATTTTGACCGATTGTGTGTGTGTAATTCATTGAGGCAACAAAATAAACACAAGTAAAGTCTGAAGCGATCACCTGGCACCGAGTACCAGTAGTGTGTACTGGTCTAGTGTATGTATATAATTACGTAACTATATAGACTTGAAATACAAGATCATGGATCATAGGGACTTGTAATGTTTCTTCATGTCAATAACATGCTTCGTGACAAATGCTATCGACTTAGCATTTTCTGAGATTATTTATTTCAAAAGGTTTCCCTAGAATACATATCTGCATATACAAAGGACCCGAGCAGGGCACTTCTTTATATAACAAACAAACAAACAAACAAACAAACAAACAAACAAACAAACAAACAAACAAAACAAACAAACAACTTCTCATGAACAGACTCAATAAAACCGAGTCTGCAGCTTTATTCTCCAAAAGGATCACCTTTATTTATTTATTTGAAGTCTAGTATTTAATGACGTTTTTTAAAAAGACAACAACAATTTCTTGTCGTTGAACATTTTGCCAAATATTAATATCAATGGATCAGCATTTTCTGTAGAAAAGCTATGTTTTAGGGCTTTTCCTATATAACGCCATATACAAAAATGTGATCGTTAAATATTTGACCATGAGGACTACACTTGCATACTTTTGACAGTCTATGGTTTACTGATCATTTCCGAAAGAAAAAGTCCAACTATTTTCAGTTGTTCTTGAGAAGAAATCCCGATTTATCTATACTAACAAGGGACCCAAGGCGTTTTTTTCATCCCGGCGATTTTTGTGTGGCGGACGTAAAAAGTCGCCCCAACTATAAATCGGTAGTGTTATTACTTACAAGCCCAGTCTTTGTGGCTTTAAAGTAGAAAATCGCCTAAGCCGGTGCTAGGAGGCGTGAGAGGTGTTGCATTTAACATTACCTCTCATGAACAGACTCAATAAAACCGAGTCTGCTACTTTTATCTCTTGTTTGTGTTTGTTGCTTCCAAGGGATCACCTTTTCAGTTTTTATTGATAGTCAGGATATAACTTCTAAAATATGTCCAATGGTTCCTTAATGAGTAATATACATTTGTTTGTTTAGTCTGTATATCACTTTATTACATTTCCTCATCATCAAGGTCAATGTCACAGTACGGTCAACAAGCAAAGTTGTATATTTCTTGTTACAGTCTATTAACATTTGAAGTGCATTCTGATGATAATTTAAATAAACGGTTAGTGTTAAGATGACGGTTCATGCCAAGGTTCCAATCATCATGGCTTTGAGTTGTGGGGTAAGCTAGCAGATTGGATTGTCCGCTCATAACCTTGATAGGGTTCTGAATAATTACTGTCTCCTTTGTTTTCCAAAATACTGAAAGCACCGAATGTACATACAAACCAAGCAAAGTTTTTGAATTAAAAAAAAATGACGCCATCCCACCCGCTACGGCCATACAATACTGCCATATGAAATCTAAGGAAATAGTTTTCAAGTAAATATATGCGTATAGAATAATGACAAAAAATCAAGAAAAAAACAAAACAAGCAGCTATACACTGTGTTCCACAAAAAACGTATAGCTCACCGGAAAAAGGTAAGTACGAGTATTTAGGGTAGGTTGGTAACATTTCACATAGTCTTCACCTAGCCTACTGCTGTACCATGTTTGTTGGTTCGGTAATATGCCATGAACCTGAACACTAATATTTGTATATAGGAGTCGGCAAATCTAACGATGACAATGATGCACATGCCAACGTCTTAAAGATGGTTAAATGGGGCGCCTCAATGTTTCACGCACCTCTATCACTATGCCACCTTCGTGTTGAAAACATCGTTTTGGCAGGGTTAATATGTCACAGTACTCATTAATAACGAAATATCAACACGTATTACCTGTCAAATTGAACAAACATGGCACATCTTTTAGTTTTTGATAAACTTATCCGAGGGTTTATCAAAATAGCAAGACAATATTTTTCCGATACGGTGGCACGCATTACAGGGACCTGTCATCGTAATGAGCCGTCTTCACGAAACGACTCAGATAATAGCTGCGCAACTCACCGCTGCCCAAACTATTTAGCAAGGGGGACCTTCTTATACACAGCTGTTAAATAGCATACCGAGGATCGACGATAGGGCCGAACCAAATTTGTTTGATTTTTAATTTACCTGGTTTGTTGAATTTGCCGATTTCCAAGGACTATTTTTTGACATTACACGAATTGTTAAAATCCGTAAATCTGTATGTATGCCCCGGTGAAGATTTTTTTTTGAAAGTTACAAGCTCTTGGAGGAAAAGTTTAGTCTTACCTTTGAAGTGATTCAATTGTGCAAAGCGTCGACCAGTAAAGAGACGGTGAATCATTGCTATTTCGAATCAGTAGTAATCAGTAATGTTATTACTTAGTGATCATGTGGGATCATCGAGCTCTATCATTATGGCTTTAAAGTAGAATACCGCTTAATATGTTGCCAGTTATGAGTTCCGTCGGTGTGTTCTTGGGCAAGACACTTTACCTTAGCCCCGTCCGTCGGATGGGGACGTAAACCGGGCGGTCCCGTGTATCGGTCTATCCTCCGAGCACGTTAAAGAACCATAGGAATCTATTCGATAATAAGAGTAGGGCAGGTTCCCGGATTCCTATGTATCCTTCCCCTCTCTCTGGGGCGGCTCTAAATAACCTATACTGTGTTGATGAGCCGTTAAACAACATTCAATTATGTGAGAGCTGTTGTATCCTATACATTAAGCTCTCATGAAGAGATTCAACACACACACACACACACACACACACATATATATATATATATATATATAAATTGAACAGGAAAAGCAGCATTCAAGGACAACAGTCAGCCACAAACACACAGAAACAAAGAACAAATTTAAAGATGAATAAAAGGCCAAATAAGATATCACAAACACAAAAGGGTTGACAATAGGGCTACCGCCTTGGAACGGTCAGTGGCAAAAAAGCTGGGGGTCTGCTACTTCCTTCTCTTGCTTGTGTTCGTTGGATCCCTTTTACTGTATTTAGTACAAAATATAATTATGTTGTTTGGTGACTACAACAGCCTCAGTAAATATGTATCTCAGTAAAGTATCTCAGTAAATATGTATAATATGTATCTCAGTAAAGTGTCTCAGTAAATATGTATAATATGTATCTCAGTAAAGTGTCTCAGTAAATATGTATAATATGTATCTCAGTAAAGTGTCTCAGTAAATATGTATAATATGTATCTCAGTAAAGTGTCTCAGTAAATATGTATAATATGTATCTCAGTAAAGTGTCTCAGTAAATATGTATAATATGTATCTCAGTAAAGTGTCTCAGTAAATATGTATAATATGTATCTCAGTAAAGTGTCTCAGTAAATATGTATAATATGTATCTCAGTAAAGTGTCTCAGTAAATATGTATAATATGTATCTCAGTAAAGTGTCTCAGTAAATATGTATAATATGTATCTCAGTAAAGTGTCTCAGTAAATATGTATAATATGTATCTCAGTAAAGTGTCTCAGTAAATATGTATAATATGTATCTCAGTAAAGTGTCTCAGTAAATATGTATAATATGTATCTCAGTAAAGTGTCTCAGTAAATATGTATAATATGTATCTCAGTAAAGTGTCTCAGTAAATATGTATAATATGTATCTCAGTAAAGTATCTCAGTAAATATGTAAAATATGTATCTCAGTAAAGTGTCTCAGTAAATATGTATAATATGTATCTCAGTAAATATGTATCAAGAACAATTTCGCCTCTTCAAGTAAACCTTGTTTTTAAATTAAATGCAATTCGAATAGTTTAACTTCTGACACGTCATCATTGTTTTGTCAAGGCGGCGATCTCTGGTAATAAATAGCGAAATGGTGTTATTTGGAAGACTGTTATAGCTGTAATTTGCATTGTTCATTGCGTTTAGAATATAAAAAAAAACAGCTTGTAAGTTGTCAACAAAATTATGACTAAACGCACTCTTTATATCTTTCAGAGATAAATAATGACTCCCTAATGAATAAATTATTTCGTAATTATATTCACAATTTATTTCCAATTACAGGCATTATACAAATACGTAGATATATCTCCCAAAAAATCAGGTATTTTATAGCATGATAGAAAAGCGATATGGTAAACTTGCGTGCCGAGCATAATTTGTCAATTTTCCCTCAAGGAGGCCGCTCATTGGGAGTCATCTAATACCGTTTGACACCATATAAATAAATTTACTTTGACAGATTAGGCCATCAATGGATTGTTTGTGAGATAAGCGGTGATAATGCACTCAAAAGGCGCTAAGTTAATACAGTCAACAGGTTACGTCTCATCTCGCCAATCATATATATCTGGATGGATTGAATTAATTCCGGACTGGTACACAATCGTATCAACTAAATATCCAAAGGTAAATGGAAACCACAGATAATGACGAACCCAGCTTTAAACACTTAACGATGCATTCGAGTAATATATTAAAACAGCATACCAATATACTGTACGGATATAGATGAAGATGCCTATGTGCAATTACAACATGATACTTAACAATTGATTTCAACTTTATTTTTAGTATTACACTCAAGTGATATGAAAACGCATTACGGGAATTTCCGCTATATATTGTATGTACAATATGCTGCTTTTAATCGAATGGTACATGGTTACGTAAGGCCTTTCCTTTTGGAAAAAATACTAAAACAACAAATAATATAGAAAATAGTATTCCTTCAATGTTTCATTATTCACAGAGTACGCGTTTGGCTCAATCATGTGAGCAAACTTAGGATGCAACATTTTGCAAACTATTTACGTTAAATACAGTACTGAACTAGCTAAATTTTTCAAAGAGCTACTTCAACATTTATGAAGTTCTTGTTACAAAGTGTAGTGTGATTAAAACGTCTACAACATCACAGTTGTGTCCTTTCTCTAGTTAACTGCAACTTTCTTTTTAAAAAACATCTTGGGATTTCTTTGGAATATTATGTGCAATTAAGTGTGCAGTATATACCATATATAGCGGAAATTCCCGTTTTGCGTTTTCATATCACTTGAGTGTATTTGTCCATTTTTCACAATATTCAAGCAACAGTATTGATACAATTCAATGAAAGACATCTAACACTCATACCATTTGTTTTAATGAGAACAACGTAACAAAATAATAGCAATACAATAAGTAAGGGCCATTTTATGGTTAAACCAGGTTTGACCAGATTTGATATTCTCATTATGTTTGGCGAATGACGTAACATTTGTATCAAACACACATTAATTGTGTCTTTTTTATGTTTTATTAATTCGTGATTTATACAATGGAACATTCTTTTGTAGGACCTTTCTGAAACAAACTAAAGACAATATGCAGACTTATAAGTTGTAAGATGTATTGATACATTCCGTACATAGTTACGAAGAAAGCAAAACCGCACACAAATAATCAACTCCTTAACCCAGGACCTATCTGAAATCTACCCACTCAATCATACTTTGTCATCCATACTAAGGCTTAACTGTAACGTCATTTGTGTGAACATTTCCGCCGCGCGTTAAATACCATGGATTCCCTTGACCTTATGCAATTTGCAGTTTATTAAACAAATCAACATAACATTACATTTTGCAAGCGGTGTTTGCTTAGTTTAAATATGCGTTATATTTTATATGTTACTAGTGATTTGCTTAACATTTGTGTACGTACTCATTATGCATCTACAATGCGTGTCTAATTCAATTTTGCACATTAATTAAGTAACTTGTGGTGTACGTAAATAAGATGCTACCACTAAGTAAAACTTAACCGAATAAACATATACATTCTGAAGGACATTTAGCTAAAGTAGATTTGATAAATCGAATAGGAAATGTAGCATTCAAACAACATAGTCAACCAAACGTTCAAAACAAACAACATAGTCAACCAAACGTTCAAAACAAACAACATAGTCAACCAAACGTTCAAAACAAACAACATAGTCAACCAAACGTTCAAAACAAACAACACTTATAAGGATCACAGACCTAATAACAAATAGATTGGACACTACGAACATTATCTAAATTTCGCGTGACACAGTGCGAAAATTTCACAAAATATTTCCCAACTTTAAACACTTCATGAAGAGTTTTATAGATACAAGTTTCATTCATGCCAAATCCCATCACAAATTTAATTTTCTTTCTAATGATAGTATTTTGTTTTCTCTTACATTTAGAGCAAAAAAGGAGTTTGACGGAAACTTTGACTATGTCAAAACCTTGATTTTTAAGAGAAAAGCGAAAAATTATGACATATTAAATTTTAAACAGTTTTTTATACAATTTCTTATTTTGAAAATAAACTTAAGTTATTATAATCCCATTTTATGCAACGTGATAATTTGGTTACTTCATTGGTTAAGATAGGAAGTTTCCTATCTGTTTATTAATATGTCTATGTAAGGATAAATTAAAGCAAAGTATGCCACACCACCAACATGAAGGGTTGACAATAGAGGCACTGCCTTGGCACGATCAGTCTTCAAACTATTCTTAGACTTGAGCTCAAGTACTCATATTTCGTTCATAAATATTTATTAGTATTAATCATATGTCTACATAGCAGCTTGCTATGAACATTTATACTTAAAACTTATAGAAATATTTGTGATTGAAATGTGCGTACTTGGGCTTAAGTCTAAGAATATTCTCAAGAATGGTTGGTGAATTCTAGGCCAAGTTCTAGGTTGCACCAAACCTCACTCTTACCATATTCTCTTGTAACTTAAACAGAAAATATATCCCCAGCAGGCGTTATCCTCTAACATACTAGGCAGCATTAATACATCATATCAATGAGTAAGATGATCATGTATATATCAATATGAAAACCAAAGCCTAGAAAGTAGGCATAAAATACTGAAAGGAGGATTCCTTGGAAGCAACAAACACAAACATGAGATAAATGTAGCAGATCCGGTTTATTGAGTCTGTTCATGAGAGGTACACGATGCTATACAGGAAACCCTTAACCCGCTACATATATATAATGGACTGTTCGTTCTTTGACTTAAGACCATTCCATTTATGTGATAAAGGGTGTTTTGGGGGAATGACTGATCATCAGCCGGACATTGTAAGGCTGGGTTAACATTGGACATTGGCTATTATAGTCGTGCTTAGCGGGTTTAAGGGCACGACAGATTAAAGACACAATTAAACTTTAAGATATATTTCAGGATTTAGGTAGACGTCATAGGGTCCACAATCTGTCGGGTCACGGCACAAAGACGAAAGCATAGTGGCAAACTGTAAATGGGTCAAATGTTAAACAGGCAATGTGTTGCAAAAGGATAGGTCATAAACTCTTTGATAAACTTTCTAACAAGTATAATAAAGAATGCATAAAAAGTGATTTCAAAGTTTGTAAATCATGCCACCAAAAAAGTCAGGTTGCGATTAAGAATATTTCTTAGATTACTTTTATATTTTAAAAGTACACTGGAGTTACGATAATACAATTTTGCAAAGGTTACGAATTTTAAAGTCCTCAAATACCATCTATAGAAAAACTAATAAGTTGAGAAACGTACACCCCATAAGAAAATTCTCGGTGGGCATCTCCGTCTAAGAATGGATAATTAACCCTAACAAACATCTCTCTTGTTATAGATAGAGGATATTTGTTGTTTATAACTTCTAAACTACTTAACCGATTTCAATAATCTACGACCTGTAAATGACAACAATTATGAAATGCTTGACCAG
This sequence comes from Cyrtodaria siliqua, assembly GCA_037043455.1. NCBI lineage: Eukaryota > Metazoa > Mollusca > Bivalvia > Adapedonta > Hiatellidae > Cyrtodaria > Cyrtodaria siliqua. The sequence goes on along the minus strand of JAWPHD010009022.1, from coordinate 62,328 downwards.
TTTTAAAATATACAGCGTATTTTCTTAGTAAAACCATTTACAATCGAAGGATATACATGTATATTAAACAGTTATTTTCTAAACAAATAAAAAAAAAGTTTTTGATATTGAAAAAAAAAGAAGTTCCAGCAGTGAAAAAATAAAACTCTATATTTCACACGTATGAAATCCCAATTTGCTAAAATCCACTATTTCACTGCTAAGCATAAAATAAATTTTGCTTATTATTTCTATTTTAATCGAAAGATGTTAATCGAAAAAAGAAGCGACAATATCGGACATATTTTACTCTAAGACTCATAGTTAATCCAGATGAGTGTTTGGCAAAATTAAACCTTTTGTTTTTGTTCCAAAATGCCCAACTATTCATTTAGCTTGATGATTGAAACTGTAACATTAATGATATCGTCAGAAACTTCTTAAAATCGACTTATATCACTCTAGTTTTTGTATGACGTTATATCACCCTGGTGCTCACGACCTTCGTGTTTTCTTATCATAATTGGCAATAATAGAATATCTTAATTTGTTATTCGAAGCCACTCAGTAACAATACTTTTTCAGCTGGCATTATTCTATATTCAATTGTTGGACGAGTTTAAGTTGCATGTATATCATGTCTTATTGACATGTGACCTTACTGTCAATAGATCAATGTCTAAATTGGCCTCTAACGCCCTTCTCTATTATTAAAAGGGTAATAGGTAAAGAAACACAAATAATTGGCGCAGTGATTGGGCACCGTAACACAATGACAGTTGATCTTTTGTTTGGTATGGACACTTTCAAAGCGTGGTAACACTACCCCATCTCATACACAGAAAAGGTGCCTGATGAGAAAACAGTTTAAATTAGTTTTGTGTGTCTTCAGTGTTAAACTAAAAGTTTGTGTCAATATTAAATCTCGTATATTTGAACCTTCAAATATACACTTTCTTTCTCTTTTTTTTTCTATTTTGTTTCATTTATATATATATAATTGTATTCATTTGTTGATGTTATTAAAAGACCCTAGGGGAATATAAACTCATTTTTGAAAAATGTTTGACTTTTATATCTACTTCTAGATAATAATTATTCTTCCATTTAATTATCGCCACGTTTTTTTAAAAAACGTGTTAGGATATTTTTAACGCCTCCGTTTGTCCGTCCGTTACCATATCTCCTCCTTAACCACTGAACGAAATTCAGCTAAACTTGTTCACCATATGATAACGGCGAGAACGAGACGTGGTGGAGGATACTTGTTCTTTTTTAATTATGTCTCAAATTAAATGTCAATGGGATTACACTGTATAATTTGTTTACCACCTACACCAACCGTGGGGTCCGGGAGAATGGGCGTCAAAAGGTCAAATACAATATAACAAATTTCAATTACAAACTGATTTTTCCATTTGTGTTCACATACTTGGTATATGTACTCTTCTATAAAAGATAAACAACAAATCATATGATTGTATTATTTCAAACTCAGACGTTTGTCCAGGGACGGGGTGTGGGGTAGGGTTCGGTGCGGATGTGGTGTGGGGTGGGGTGCGGTGCGGATGTGGTGTGGTGGGTAATATGTATGTTTAATTATGCATAAAACAAAAACAAAAACAATCTTTCTGAAATTAAATGTCATGATAGTATTACAAAGTATATTTGCTCCAGGGTTACTCTGCGTTGGGGTCAAACGTTGAAATGCACAAATACTGTTAATTTAATTCTAATTTACACGCAGTGTCATACAAATACAATGACATACATAGTGCTATTTGTATTAACGATTAACAGAAACGGTGTTATCCCTAGATTTGGATACAAGTTGGAACGGGTGAACATATATTATCTTTACCATATTGACCTGTATGAAGAACGCGTGGGGATTTGCGTTGGCGCGCCGTCGAATTGGTTCATGCGCTCATGAACAGTCTCAATCAAACCGAGACTGCAATATTTCGTATATGTCGTGCTCGGCCGTTTCCAAAGGTCCATTATCATACTCTTTGTTATTTGTTTTGAATGGGTGGCGTCCTGTCAATGTTAATTTACTGTTCGGCTTTTGCCTCTACTTCTTATGTCTACTAAATACCATTAGAAATAGCGCCTGTTTCGCGTGTGTCATCACGAAAGGAAACACTAAAAACTTATTTTGAATATTGCTTTTATTGTGCTTTCATTTACCCAATCAATTACTTCAGTTATTTGAAAAAGAATGATCTTAATCATCAGTCTACCCATTCATACGTCTTGAAGACTGAACAATAAAGCGGCCGTGTTGTTGCGAACAGCTCTGTCGAATGCTGCAGATTAGTAAACACTGATCTAGTTTTTCTAGTTTAAATATATTTTAGAAGTGTGTGATAAGTATTTAGTTTTGATCAATAGTTTGTGAAATATATTTTGTTTTTGTTTAACTAGTTACATCTTGAGAGAGTTACCGTCCCTTTAATATGAAAACTGAAACCTTGCAGTCTCTGGGTTGAATATTGGAACAACTTTTGTAAGAAACCGATAGTATTTGACAGTTAAATGTGTATTAGGAAACAGAATTATCAAGCAGAGTTTTGCACTTTATTTAATCGTATTAGGGTTCGTTAATTTCCAAAACACAGCCTTTGTCTCTTCAGGTGAGTCCGTGATTGATTCAAAAACATTTCTCAAGGAAATAAGTGAGTACTGAGTAACAAAATTGTTTCAGCTAAATACCATCATCGTACAAGACAATTGGATTTGACTGAATGTAGCTGCATCAATCATTGAACAAACAGTTAATTTCATAAATGTCAAGCATGAAAAATATGAGTGCACAACCAAGCTATACATAAATCCCGCATATGGAGACGGTGTCAGTTGTAAATATGCAGGTTGCCATGTTTTAAGGGAGGACATATGCCACCCACAACATCTCGTTTCGGTGACGTAAACAATAATTAAATATCCTAATATGAGAACTGTGTTAAAACATATAACACATACGTAGATTAAAATACTATTTGATACAAACTTAAACGTGTACGATAGAAGAATTATTTTCGTTAAAAAGCTATCTTAGACCTCGAGTTGACCTTATATTAAAAAAAACGTGAAAGATATTGAGCTTAGAAATGTTTGACAATAGCTCACGTTGGGCCTTCGACTCAGAAGCCACTCCGTGACAGAGGGGTTAAATATGTTGCGTTGTAAACATTCTCGCCTATCACCGCTGCGGGTTCAAAGCCCAGTGGGTAGGTGGTCTGCCGCCACCAAAAAAATAATTAATAAATAACAAATACTGTCATATATAACGTTACATGTGTTGGATATGACGTAAAACACCATGCGAAAATGTTTATTGTTCAATATTGCATGCAATAAGGAAATCGTATTTTGATTTTGAATAATGTGAAGAAACAAGTACAACAGAACACACATCCGTAGTGATAAACGAGAAATTAATGCAAGAGTAGACATTGCAAAATAAATTCAGATAAACGTTTTAATCAACATTATAAAAAAAAGAAGACATTTCATGCTCGCAAATGACACCAATTACAAATGAATTGAATTTATGATTAATCGTTTTATATAAGTATTTTAATGAGTTTGAAAGCATCTCATTAAAATTCCTCACAAAACGAGAATGTTTGTAAGTGTATATAAATTTATACATTCGATGTTCACCATATAAACTACCATATAACCAGCTTAATTTAGAATACTATGGAAAGACGTACAAAGTTAATAAGAGAGAATAAGAGAAACTATTTTTAAGCGGGAGAACCAGCCTTTTTCTAGATTCCTTTATATAAATATATATTTGTTTCACTCTCTATATATACAGATACAATAATGTAGTAAACAACATATAATTGAGCATGTATTGAGGCATAAGGAAAGTCTTGTTCAGTATATAGAAGAGTGACGGTTGTTGCCTTAGGTTATTATCTTCGCTTATTCATACAGAGATGTCCGTTTGTGGACTGTAGAAATAACACGTATTGATCAGATCAAATATAGTGACAGGTCTGTCATATACAACATACTTATAGCTATGTGACAAGTGGTTCACGTACACAACCGAGTTTATATCCCATAGCATCCTCCTTAATCACAGTTCAAAGGCCGATGCCCATGTTAACACTTCTTTATTGCAATATTAATTTTGTCTTCTCTTCTTAAACATGTCACACAAGTCTTCACCAAGTATAGAGTGAGCATGTGGTTTTAAATGCCGTCTTTTATGGCTGTGCTTTTGCATGGCTGCGGTCAATCTATCCCAGGGGCCATTACATTGTCTCTGTCAACGTCTAAGTAAGTAGCCTGCGATCACATAATAATTTGTCACATAACCATAGCTAAAATATCAAAATGGCGAACAGAACTTCAACACCGTGACTCCACCAACTATCGGCTGCTGATTGACACGTAAACAGTCGAAAGAAACACGACTTATTTTCTACATTTTGATATATATTTTAAGTTAGTAATTTGTAGGTTGTTAAGAGCTGTGTGATACTGGAGAGTGCTGGTAAGCAAAATGCTGAACTGTAACCCTATGGAAACGATTTGGTGGTGCGTATTTTGAATGTTGATTTTGACAAAGATTCTATCGCAATATAATTCTGAGCATAATTTACTGTATATTTAAACATTCAAGTCGAAAAAGAATTCTTTTGTAATTTAAGCATTTTATATAAAGTTAATTCAGAAAAAATATTAGTGTTATCAAGAAATTGAGCATTTACATCATTTTTCATCGTTTGCCAAGATTCTTGGAATTTGATGAGACGTTGACAGAGGTGTATGTGTATGCAAGGAACGACAACTCTGAGTAGAGATTGGGCTGCGGTCTGAGAATTCTGTACCGTCTGACTGACCTATACATCTACTTTCGTTAGCTTTGTACATGCAGTTCTATTGTATATATATTTTTTTGTTGTTTTTGGTGTGTGTTGTGTGCGTTTTTGCGTCGATTCTTGCGGAAGGCGGGAGGTATATAGTACTTGTTGTAACCAGGAAAAATGGGATGCTCTGTCTGTACCACAAAAAGGTCGACCATCATAAATGACCTTAAATGTTCTAAACGTGACGTTAAACACCATTCAAACAAACTGTAATATTTTTTGAGTGGGTATTAGTCGTTAATATTGTCGCTTTTAAGACAAGCTCATCTTGACCTTTGCTTTTAAACAGGGTTATGGTTAAATCTGTATTTTTACACGTAACTGATTAACAGATATATAAGCATTTAAATGCATTGAATAGATTATCATATTACCTGTCACTTACTACGATGCACTATTAATATCATACACCGTCATTGAAGCAGTGATTTTGTCATTTCGTATTATGACATGCGTATGATTTATTAGCCCTAAATCATACGTGAAATGTAATGACGACGATAATACTAATGCAATATCCATGAGTTTATGAGAAAAGGGTGAAATGTGTTGATAAATTAAATTGAGGGAAATACATTTAAATAAAGTCTGCACTATAGTATGGTGTTATATCAGACAGGATTAGTTTGCCTGTACTTAAAATGCATATGAATTGTTTGCTTGTTTTATTGGTTCAACAGTTGGTTTAAACGCTATTATATATTCAGAAATGTGGCGTGTTCAAATAGAAAGCATATACGTTGAGGGGAGTAAGCTACGGTATGGCTACGGGGCCCTGCTCCACCGTACGCATTTGTATGAACCCACATCCTGCATGTAAGCGTATGTTTTTGGTCACCCGAGAATGACAATCATCGATATCTACCTTAATATTATGAAAATAATAAGAAAATTATGAAATAATCAGACAAATATTGATAAATTAAACGAAAATGGACTGGCTGGGGATCGAACCCGAGACCAGCAGAACGTGTGCTCCCACTGGGCTAATAGACATGTTAAATATATCGATATTTTTTAAAATAGCTTAAGTTTTTATCACTTTAAATGAAAGCGATGTCAACTATAGTTTAACCCACTACTGTGAGAGTTTAGATTCTATTCAATGTTTTACAATTTAAAATAAAGAAAATAAACAAATTTGTAAAATGTTATTTACGTTCAATTTTAATTGTTTGATACCCAAACAAAGTGCACAGAAAAAAGCTCATTGTATACATGTTTTGTTGATATTTCTAATTCGTATAAAACAAAAAAAATGTAGGTGTCTATTTTTGACATACAACAGATGCTCTTGTGTCTAATAGTAAAATCCATAGATACAAAAGTTTCGAGTGAAACGAGAATTCACTCTCATACCACGTTTAAACTCCACAGTGAATGCGTTCAGGACGCTAATACGCCTTGTCACCATTTTAAATACATGTTTTTTTAAATTATTTTCTCAGCCGCTCACACTTTCTTTGGTTGTAAACAACTCTGTTATGTTCTACAGAGTAGTACATCATTTATAAGAAATATATATTTTGCAGGACGGCAGCCAGGTTAATATAGGTGAGCTTATGGTTGGATATACGCACTGGAAGGAGAAATACTTAGTTATTAATTGTGTTTACACGCATTCGAGCAAATGGCTTGACCATACGCCGCTTGCAATGGAATAGTGTGAAAATACCCCATTGAAGGTTCCATATTCACCGTCATATGCATACCATCTTCGGGGAGGCTCATATTTCTGTACTATCGACTTTTTAAATATTGAATTCTGCTCAACCCGGGGCTAGAGGACGTGAACGGTAGAAAACACTTTTCACTACCGTTCATGAACAGTCCCAATCAAACAGAGACTACACTATTTTTTTGTATTTATCGTGTTCGACGATTTCCAAATTTCTCTTTTCATACTTTTTTTTTTTGATATGATGATGCATTGACTGGTATCTAATGATGATTTAAAACTTATGAGAATTGTTACGCATTATTTACTGACAGGTAAACGGATTTGTGTATTACGTTGCATGTTTACCGAAATGATGATTTCTCACAATTACATATCTTTAATGCGGCGTTTTATTTCAGCGATATTCTTTGTGAATAACCGTTAATTTATTGATTAAGGAACCAATAGGTTCTTCAGTGTTTAGAATGCATGTGCTATATAGCTGTTGTACTATCAACTGTGCATGTATATCTAATTAAATATATAGGCATAAAGAATATATTTTTCTATTCTGCAGTGATAGTTTTATGAAATCAGCAGTGTAGCCCATCTATTTGTCCTAATTTGTATAAATATACAAGTCCTATAGAGTATATGTATTTCTTGGTTTGAAAAACAAACATATAACTGGTCATAGTATCAGAATTGAAAAGGCAATACTATGACAATAATACAGTTATGTTCAATGAAATACGTATACAATAGTCAACGTGCTTGCTAAGGTATTTGACGATATTAAACTACATGTTAGCATGCTCATTGATAAAATGGAGATCATTAATAATGTTTGTGTCATTTTAAAATGGTTCAAACACATGTGAACAGACTTAGGCCAGACGAGCTCTGACTGTGTTAGAAACTTGATACAATGTCAACACCACCAGTGTAAGAAAAGCATCCGTGTTATGTAACACCAGAGCTAAAGCAACCAATGATGAATAACTCAAGCCGAACACATCACATTTGATCCCCTTACTCAGATAGCGGTATTGTACAAACGTGGTTCATATTAGCTTACCGTGTGCTCGTTTTTGTATTGTCAAGTGAGATATAATACATTAAGGCTGAACGATCGGTTATAATTCAAATCTAATCATGTGAAATAATTAATTAGTTTTTATTACAGGACATCTGTTTGGAGTTATGAGAAAACATAACATAACGAGTTACACGCATGGATCAGATCGTCGAATAATACTTACTTAAATTATCAGTACAGCGATCACTGCTATGACAAATGATATCCTAAATAAAAGTAAGTATTGAATGAAAAAAAAGCGTAAGAAAATGTAAAAGAGAATGCAACAATGCAAAGATAACAACAGATATGGTATCATATGATAAATAGGTATGCACTTGCTAGAATGGTAGCTTAGTTATTGATATAATAGACATTGTTTCGAGAAATATTCTATTTAGATATAAGAACATTTTGGAGTAAAGCAATGTCCTAAAACAGAACCTGATGAACTCGACAATGGAAAGGACAAGTACATTATGATCGTTAAAATAACCACAAAAAAACAAACAAACTTGTATCCCACGCCAGAATCAGATCCATACATCAAAGGTCAAGGTCATGTAAGGAGGTCAAAGATCCAATGAGTCAAATTCATGTCTTAGCCATATCTTTGAAATTACAGAATGGATTTGAAGAAACTTCACACAAACACTAAGTACATGGAGAATTATCTCACGCGCACGAATCACGTCTGTATATCAAAGGTCCAGGTCACAATTAGAGGTCAAAGATCAAGTGCATCAATAGTGTGTCCTTTCCATAAGAAACTACATAAGGGAATTCATCAAACTTCACACAAATGTGTAGCAGGATCAGAATTTGTGTTGTGCGCATATTTAATTTGTGTTTTACCTGCATACTAGCTGTACTCCTTAGCATTTCAACAATGTAGAAATTACTATAGGAAAACCTTTTCGTTGGCATTTGTAACTTACTGATGACACTCTTTGTTGCCACATTGACCACATATGTACTATCTTTGCCATATATTATTTTTACCATATGTATATCATATATATATATACCTTTTCGAAGCTTAAAGCTACATAACTTTAACATATGAAAACTCATTTTATTTAATATAAGCAAGCAGGTTTCAAGTTAAAATGATACCGGATTAATAAATAAAGACGCTAATTTAAATGCTTGAAACAGACTTTGGGATTGACATGTGTCCCTTTAAAACAGTATGGAATGCATATAGATTTTTAGAAAGAACAATACTAAAATATAAAGAAATAAAGGTTTAACGAAAGATTACACTCCAACGGTTATAAGATAAGCGTTATCAAGAAAAGTGCAGTAAGAGTCAATATTACGCAAGGTGTAATAAAGCAAGGTGTAATAAAGCAAATATTAAAACGGTTTATCAGTCTATACATAAACATTCGACGCTTTGAATCTTTAAAGTAAAACATGATATTATCTACTTCCCTTGGATCTTTTAAGATGAACAACATTACACGTGTTCAGATGGGTGCTGTATTTTACATATTGTTGCATTTCCTCATTTTACGACAGTATTTATTGCCTCACTAACAAAGTCTTAATCTCCAATTCATCCATTAACAAGGTGTAGATGTGTTAACACGTCACGTTATTTAATAATACAGACAATGTCATGATGAAACTGCCTTGATCGTTTGTCACCGGCCTAGCCTAACTAGCAATGTTGGGTGGCATATGATGACTTTTTTTTTAACCTGAGTTTGTAGTAATTAGTTAGTTGATTTTTATTCCATTTAAGGCGTTGTTTTGTTTTTTAATTATGTTATATTACAATCCTTCGCTGTTTTGAGCTCGTTATTTAAGATTTTATGATTGTAGATAATAGTTATTGCTTTTTTCTTTACGTCAGTACGAATGAATAAAGCTTAAAGGGACAAATGGTGTTGACTTTCTTTTAAAACTTGCAGAGTCTCGTTACATTACGTGGTCAGAGTATTAACTTTCATACCCCATTCAACCCCTTCTTTAAGAAGCGAAAATAGGTTGGCTGGGGTATGAAATAAAACCTTAATTTCGGCTTAAAAAGTTTGCATATTGTAAAATCTAAAACATTTAATAGGTAATTACAAACAGGTTATCGCATTTTTTTCAGTAAAAATATTTTTAAACTTCTTTTCTTGTCGAAATATCCGTTATAAAATCCCGCTAATATAAGCTTTCCCATCGCTTAATGGAATTAAGGCGGGGCCACGTAATGAGTTTTTTTTTTATACAAACTGCATATTTGCAAATCATTATTAATAATTATTTGACTAGTTTAAGATTGTTTTTGCCAATAACTAAGTTTTTATTATAATTCACCAACAACATATAACCTATGTTGACATATCAAAGAAAAACTGAAAACTCTAAATTGTAAAGTACATCGATGTGCTAATTGTAATGCTGAAAAATACTTCAAGACTGTCTGTTTCCTTAAGCCAATTAAATGGTACGTGGAAGTATTGAATAAACATGTTCTACAACCGTTTTTAGACAAACTCAGAGAAATGAAGTGTGAACATGTAAGTGTCCTTGTACATTTGAATGTATGACTGAAACCATTCATTACATTTAATGTAGGAAATTAAGTATATATCACACTCTGTTAAATTGATAAATATCTATTTTATAAAGATATATGTGTGAAAAAGACTACACAGTAATAAAATAAATAAACGGAGCAAAATAATGACATACATTTAAGAAAGCGCCCTAGGCTGAGGGTGGCAACGATTTGATCTGTTTGATAACACATTCGAGTGTTCAACGCAAAACTATTGTATTTCATCGATATGTATAAGGTTGTTAAGCAGTATTGCGTTGAATCCTCGAACTGTAAATTACATTTCAAATAATCGATGTCATTTACATATCTGGCTACATTCGTAGTAATATACTGGTTAAGTGGATGAAACATGCTATTTATTTTCACACCCAACACGAGACATTCTTACGATTGCAGTAGTTAATGATAATTTCGACTATAACTCATTATTTACAAGCGAGAGCAGTCATACCGTCCTCAAATGAACCCCAGTAAAAGATAGAAAACAATTTAGTCTTGACTCGCAATCTTCGACGCTTGATTTGAAATACAAACATACTGACCCTTTGTGCAGACAGTTTTCTTATTGAACCGGAACCACATGTCACTTTTGTTTTGTTATTATTATTATAGTATGTTTGACCATCCACATTTAGTCTGTCGATATAATGATGAAGTTGTCCTCTTTGTTTATTTATTAATTTGTGAAATAAATAGTGTATTTTCTTTCTGTCGTGTTGGCTGTTGTGCCTGTGTCAGCCAGTCAGAAACGATACCAGCATTTCGGTAAAATGGCTAACGATTCGCGTTTGTTTAAAAAAAAAGAGTAAGCGTCGCAGATGATCTAGACTAAACATCTGTCTTGTCCAAACTGAAGTAAAGCTATTCCAGCGTCATAGTAGAGTTGTCTAACCATACAGACAGTGTCTCCAATTCAGCTCACCTTTCAAGTGTACCATTGTAAACTGTTAAAGATAATACCAAAATCTAACAGAAAGAAAACAATCTCAATGTATAACGTAACGACGAAATAGGATGAACCAGACAAGTGGAATAGATTATAAAACAACACGAAACCACGATATCATTGAATACTAATTATTGTTATTGCTCATAAATGGTCAGTGAGTGATTGATTATTTATGGGACACTAACCGCACTTATAGAGTGAATCATAACACAAAGATGTGTCAATTGGACAGCTCTAAAGTGCCATTTTATTACTTAATTCGTCATCTATGCGAACTAATTTGTTTTATTGTCACCACGAATTGATACTCCAAACCAACATTCCGAAATCCTCCACACACAACATAGTTCTGTTCAAAACTATAGTCATCTAGAAATCATGAGTATAGAAACGTCAAGTTCCTTTGTGTAAACAGGAGGCCCAAGAGTCCATGCATCGCTCTACCTGCTTAAGGCTGTATGGTGTCAGAAGTGCTTTTTATGTTTATAAGTATTGTTTTAATAAATAATATCGCACAACAAATTATCTTCATTAGCTGAAGGACAACTGTAAAACAACAACAATAAATTAATAATGATAATAAGCAGATTTTTTAAAATAAATCTGGCGGATATCGAGTGAAAAACAAAGCTTCCATACTCTAAAACGGCGGGTGAGTTGGGGTGGAAGGGTTGGATGGCAACGATGTTCTTGGAAGCAACAAACACAAACAAAAAAGACAAGCAGTAGACTCGGGTTTTTTTAGTCAGTATGTTCATGAGAGGTAATATAAGGTTTAAGCGGTGTCATAATTCAAAGTCACAACTAGTTTTTCGGTACAATTTCCAAATTGTTGTCTTGTATTTATATTAATTAATTATGTTTATATATACTGTATTAATTTCCACATGTTAGTCGCGCGTTCAGTTCTGGATCGTGTAAACAATGATTTAAATTATATTTGTAAACAGATACAATTTGTCATTACCTGTGGTATTGTTACAAGTATCCACAAAAGAACAAGTATATCAACGCTATATTAACATCAAACAGGAACACCTTGTAAAAACTTCAGCACATGTTACAACCGATTTCTGAATAGACAGAACAATCTCAGATTGACTGAGACAAGGATGAAATTGGACAACATAATTATACCTTCCGTATGCTCACATCGACCTATAGCACCAAACACTGCGGACATATCAATGCCCCATTGTAAAAACAAGTAACTTTTTAAGATCAGCCTTATAAAAACGTCTTTTAAGTTGCTATAAAGACTACCCAATCGGCCTATCTAACGTTTCAATTGAATAATTCAGACAGATAAAGGGAGTTTAAACACGATTTTACCAGTAGCATAGTTATATTAATTGATTTGAACTGATTTTATCATAATAACATTGATCATTATCTAAGTTCTGTATTTAGATCATAAAAAAACGAACGATAAAGTAAGCGAAGAATAATTCGGCAACGTGTTACAATGTTTCAATACAATTTTCTATCTTTAGTGTCGATATAAGTGTCTACCTATTAATCAGCTATTTACCCAAGGTATTCCTATCAAATACTATGTTTACTTTGTTCATAAAATATGCTCTGATCTCTACGGCGGACCACCTCTTAGACAACTACGTTACAACCACGGCCTTATTCTCATCAAACAAAACATAGACTAGCTCAGCTTTTAGGATATTGCACGTGTGAATTTGAAATGAAATGAAAAAAATAGAAGAAAATATTGTAAACGCAATGCTCAATTACCACACTGACACAATTGTAGAAAAGACCGCGTTTTCATGAGAAGCGATTTTCATTATATTATTTTGACAGTGTTTGCTATATTTACAGTGTTAGAACATACACAAAACGATATTTATGAACTTCATTTGCGTTCGATTGCATCAGTAATAAACCTTTAAGGTAAATGGTATATGGTAATTTATCGGTATTGATAATATCTTTGTCCCATGTAGATAAAATGCATAATGGACCCACCTTTCGTCCGGCTTTGTTATTGTGTCGGTTCATCAGCGATCTTGCCGTTTCTTCAATTTCTCTTGCATCCAGAAATTTTCTTGTTAATGTGAGTCCATGCCTGATGTCGGCACTACAACCTCCCCATTTCCATCCATTGGGTGAATTATTAGTCTCTAGTTTGGATTTATCACAGCCACATTCCTCTAAACTTCCAACACTACACGCTTGAGTTATGGAATACACTACACCCGAAGAACTTATAGCTGACCAAAACGCCGCTTCTTTGCTAGCTGAAATGATAGGAGAACATTTCAAAATAGACAAATAAGTGGTGGGATATTCATTGACGTGGGTTATTCATTGAAATCTAAAACTCGACATATAACCGTTGAAACCCGTACCCAACCATATCCAAAAATCTGCATCAACACAAAGGGCGGCAACAAAACATTCGGTTTTATTTTTAAAGTTAAAAGAAAACATGTATGAATAGAGAAATTTGGAAATAGTCGAATACTAATAATAACACAACGAATACTACTAATAACACAGAACATATCTCAGTCTCGGTCTGATTAAGACTGTTGATGAACGGTAGTGAAAAGTGCTTGCTAACGTGCATGTCTTCTAGCCCCGGGTTGAGCAGAACTAAATATCTAAAATGTCAATGGTACAGAAATTTGAGTCATCCCGAAGATGGTATGCATTATGACGGTGAACATGGAAACTTTCAATGGGGTATTTTCACACCATTCCACGGCCAGCGGCCAATGGTCAAACATCAGAAATAAGTAAAATTGAAAGACAAAGAGTCAACTTCACAAGTATATATAACAATATTGATTATTGAGCGGTGTATATCATAAACTTGATCATCTTATAAACAATATGATGTGTGTGTTTCAAGCATCTACTTCTTTGTCTATTATAATACTTTATCATGCAGACATGCACTTTTCTGCCTAGGGGTGACCTATTAAATTTTGCTTTAATTAGGCACTGGCCAATTAAGCAAATCAATGCGGAATCCCTCGGCGTTTATTGTACGTAACGTTATCTGACGTCATGCACGTAACTTTGCCTGACGTCATAAAACAAACAAAAAACAACAACATGGCGACGTCCTCGATAAGCGTACCATTCTGAGAAATAGGTAATAATAGTAATTCATACAGAAAATATGGATACTCTACATGATAAATAGAATATTATGTCAGTGCCTTTTACTATCAAGTTTATTAGGCTTGGCACGAAAACGAAGAATGGCTCGGCAGAGCCTCGCCATTCTTCCTTTTCACGAAGAATGGCTCGGCAGAGCCTCGCCATTCTTCCTTTTCTAAGACTTGATAGTAAAAGGCACTGACATAATATTCTCTATTTAGGTACTAGGAATTGCAGCAAAATGACTGATTAAAACATAAGAATATTAAAAAGGTATTAAAACAATGGAGCTGAGGTAATTGTTTTAAAACTAGTAATTCGATGGTCTGTAACAACTGGTGCTTTTTCATTATGAGGTTAGGATGTTAATTTGCTTTTTCACATATAAGTAAATGTGTATTATTATGTAATGCAAATCTTGTAAGGTAGGTTTTCAATTATGATCGTAATTGAAGACTGTCACTTGGATGTATCTCTATTTAGATTAGTTAGCCTAGACATAATCGATTCGGTACCAGCTATAATTGTGAGTATGTGCTTAATATAATTTGCATGTACTGACCACACGTTGACGCAGAGAGATTTGGTATTGTGTTAACATTTAACATTTAACGTCAAATAATATATGATACAAGGAATGAATGTATCGCATTAACTGCAATACTCATCTAATGTAAAATGTTTTTAGATTCACTGATAGTGTTTAACTGTTTTATTTTCTAGACAAATTGTCGACACTAACTTTAAAAGTAGTTAGATTTGTAATTGCCTTCACTTGATTATGTTGCTAATTGATCTAAATGGATACATCAAGCAGAGATGCAGTGGCACTTTTAGTGTTGCTAGTGTACATGCAAACACAAACTATTTTTAAAACTCGAATAAACTGAAAACGTTAACAGATTGGGGTAAATACCGATACCTGACGTAAAATGTTACCTATTCAACTATCCGTGTAACAGAAGCTTTTTACTGATATTACACTCTTTGCAAAGGAGATTGATACAACTGCTTGTCGGAATGAATAACTTTTAACAGACGATATATTCATTTACAGGTCACCATTTCTAATATTTTGACACCTTCAAATTAAAAAATATATCAATATTATAGCAAAGGTTTAAATGCTTTAACTGCTAAATGTTAACGATGATGCATCTTTATGCTATTACGTAAAGGGAACCAATGCATTAAAAGATAAATTATAAATTTTTCTCAGTTTTGCTACAGGAATTGAGCACACTATGTAATGAATAGACCTCATGTAACTTACGGCTACAGATCAGTATTATCAACCCCCATCTGTGTGGCTTTAACGTAGAATACCGCCTAAGCCAGTGCAAGGGGGCGTAAGAGGCTTCTGCCAAGTCACTGAGTACCTTCTTTAGGCTTTCTAGGCTATTGTTTTTTTGTATTTATATATACTCGAGCATCTTTGTGTTTTACTTATATTGCCTACCAATACTGCCTTGTTGGTTAGAGCATAGTTCATGACGGGGATTTCTTTATTTACACTGTCCCGTTGTATTGGGATGACAGTAGGGTAAGTGTGAGGTTTGGTGCACCCTAGAACCTGGTTCAAACCCCCAGCGGCCTTTTTTGCCACCGGCCGTTTCAAGTCCGTAGCCCTATTGTCAACCCTTTTGTGTGTGTGATGTCTAATTTGGCATTTTGTTCATCTTTAAAGTTGTTCTTTGTTTTTGCGTGTGTCTGTGGTTGACTCGTCCATGAATGCTGCTTTTCCTGTTCGATTTTTATATCCATATTTGCACGCTATATTACCTCTCTGAGTCTGCTACTTTTCTCTCTTGTATGTGCTTGTTGCTTCTAAGGAATCCCCTTTCCGCATTTATTTAGACTATCAATGTAAAATGACGTGTAATAGTTGGATGACACACATTTCCAAAGTGTTTTTTTTCTTTCTACGTTTCTGCCTTTTGTTATATATATGTTACAACGACGCCAAACTTTCTCAAGCAAAACGTTAGGTTTGTTAATGCCTGAACTATACTATTATTACGTGATATCGTTATATCAACTCCGCGTTAGATATACATATCAATAAATAAACTTAAAGTATTATAATATATTATCTCAATCACAGTTAACAGCTACTCCCCAGACACTTAAACAGTCAAATCCCACGAAAGGGTACACATCGCTGTCAATATATTGAAATTATTATAATAATTCATCGTACAAATTACGTCAAACTTTAAGTGTTAATTTGCACTTCTATTCTATATGTGTATATTAACACCAAGAATAAACCAACGAGTTATTTTTGACTCATAATATTCTCTTTACGAATATCAATAGACACTGAGAGTACAGCAATTAATCGGTAAATCAATGAATGATAAAATAGTTTAATACGAAGGACAAAGTTCTTTTCAATTCTAATTCAGCTGACAAATATCGACATTCACCAAAACTATAATTGAATTATTGGATGAGACAAAATTATATCTTGTTTCTTATTAATATATTTAAATGTAAGCCTAAGAATGCAGTGACAATATAATTTCACAATTAATGAGAATGTCGTCTTACTTTGTATCCATATTGATGATGTGCACATTGAACGTGTTAAAGCAATTGAATTTGCAAATTAACGGGACTTTGGAACTAAATGCCATGACGTTTGTAGGTGTTTGGCTATAAGTAGGTGAATTCTTTCTCACATTACGCCAGCTTTAAACCTAATAACCATTTTTAGGGAGAACCGATGTTATTCCATCATTTTTGCTTTGCCGTTTTCAAAAAAGTTCAACGTTTAGGATTGTTGTATCCAATTAAAACTGGATGCACTTTTTGCACACGCAAAAGCCACACACAAATGTCTAAATAAACCAATATTCTTTTTAAGATAGCTTTATATAATGCTCATTTTCCGGTTTCCATCAAGTCAGGTATATAACTTAATTGTATTTTATATTGTTCTATTAAAGATTGTATATAAATGCCGATATCTAGAAACACAGATACGGACGTGTAAAATACACCACCTCGGAATGGCAAAGGGTATGACAGAGCCCGGTGAGATTTCGAACTGACAGAGACGATTGTAATTGTCAGAAACTCCTATGTACCTTGAACCTTCAACAATAGAACGTGGGCTTGTATCCTGGATCGTGAAGTTATTTACAGACTTCATAAGATCCTTGGTCATGTCATGATCAATGAATACACTATCAATCTTGTTAGAAAAAAATATGGAAAGAGGGATGACCCTTTCGTTTTTAAACGCACTGCAAATTTTGTAGCTGAACCATTTACATCTCACCAATTCACTTTCCCCTTTCAATGTGCAATGATCCGACATAATGTGTAACATCCTATGATGACGTCTACCTTAATCCTGGAAAGGAAGGTAACGTTTACGTTTGTTTGGAATCTTGTCTTGTCTTGCACTAAGCATGTTCTTCTCTTATTGCTCTGGTGCAGTTTTTCCACTAACCCTTCTAAGACGGTATCCCTGTGGTCAACCAGGCGGTATCCCTGTGGTCAACCCTGTGGTCAACCCTGTTATGTTTGTGGTGTCGCGTATCCAAGTAATTGTGTTGGTTTGGAATACTTGCTTTTAGATGGCTGAGTTTGATTTGGTGACTGCTACCTTGCCTGTTCGTCTTTTATATCCAAATTAAATTGTTTATGCTGGCGGTGATATCTTTATTTACTGTCCCGTTTTATTGGTATGGCAATAGGATAAGAGTGAAGTTTGCTGCACCTTAGAACCCGGTGTTTTCCATAGAATAACAATAAATAAACAAAAACACAGGTTTTTACTTGTTGGTATCACATCAGGCCTATCAACTTTATCAATACTAGCGTTTATACACAGTGTACTTCTTAATATACTATCAATATCGCAAATCTAGTTACGAAACCCGACAACATGTATTCATATTTCATACCTTTTTACTTGAACATCTATACTAAAGGATCCACCCGGCTATGTAAACAAACATGTCAAATTTAAAGCAAAATTATTTGCACGAATCTCGTACGAAAGTTTTGTATTGATAAATGTCATCGCTTTTTAGTGAAAGATAAATAGGAGGTTCCATTGTAATATCGGAGAAAGTATTTTGCAACATTGTATAATAAGGACCATAGTATGTAAAATGCGATTTTGAAATTCTTTCCGTGAGTGTATAGTTTTATTGATAAAATACATGCAAATGAAAATATGAGTAAGATACAATTATAAGTGTGAAATGCCTTTTGAATTCAGTTTATTTTAAATACTTTGATATAAAGGTCACACTTATCGATAGTTATGGAACGCAATGGCTGTCTTTGCATGAACATATTTTTTATATTCGGCGCAACGTTCCTTATTTTTGGTGCTTTAATTAATATATTCGGTCTATAAGTTACTATATTCGGTGCACGAATCATTATATGCTGTAAAAATATCACTACATACTGTGCATATGTCATTGTATGCTGTACAAACGTATTTACTTCTTTGTGCAATTACGGTATATTTTATACAAACTTCTTTATATGAGACGTGTTAACTACAGAATATGCTGTGAAATATTATGTGTATGCTGTGCTAACTTCGTTACACGCAAATGTCTGTATATAAACTTCTTTATATGCTGTGAAAACTTCTTTGTATGCTGTGAAAACATCTTTATATGCTGTGTAAACTTCTTTATTTGCTGTGCAAACGTCTTTATTTTATGTGCAATGTACGATATATGTTGTACAAAATTCTTTATATAACGTATAAACTACATCTTATGCACAGCTTATAAAGACGTTTGTACAGGAAATAAAGATATATCCACCACATTTAAGAAAAAGTATGAAAGGAGAAATTTTGAAATCGCCGGACACGAATAACTAAATATTGCAGTCTCGGTTTGATTGTTCATAAACGGTAGTGAAAAGTGCTTCCTACCGTTCATGCCCTCTAGCCCCGGGTTGAGCAGAACTCAATATTTAAAATGTCTATAGCACAACAATTTCAGCCATCCCGAAAATGGTATGCATATGACGGTGAACATGGAACCTTCAATGAGGTATTTTCACACCATTCCATGGCCAGCGGCGTTTGGTCCCAGCTTGTAATAAAAAAGCTTTGCCCTAAACGAGAAAACAATGGGCGAAATGAACAAAATTAAATTTAGTCGGGAGCAACTGTTATGAACCCTGCCTATCACAGGTAACAGTCAAAAGACTAAATTAAAAAGCAGACAAAATATCCTATTAAAGGGTGATTAAACAATACTCAGAACCTTAAAAGGCTGGATTAGTGGAACCACCTATTCGAAGTTCAAGTAGGAAAACAAAAGGTATTTAAGAATGTACCACCAATATCTGTAAATATCGGGCTCAGCAATCTCCAAAAATTGGAATGAATAACAGTCCTGATTGCAAGCACGGGGAGACGTTTTACCGCCGCCACACTGCACAGGAAATGCTCCTGTGATATATAAAAAAGTATGAAAGGAGAAATTTGGAAATCGCCGAACACGATAAGTACAAACAATATTGCAGTCTAGGTTTGATTGAGACTGTTCATGAACGGTAGTGAAAAGTGCTTGCTACCGTTCACGCCCTCTAGCCCCGGATTGAGCAGAACTCAATATTTAAAATGTCTATAGCACACCAAGTTCAGCCATCCCGAAGATGGTATGCATCTGACGGTGAGCATGGAACCTTCAATGAGGTATTTTCACACCATTCCATGGCCAGCGGCGTATGGTCCCAGCTTCTAACAAAACGCTTTGCCATAAACGAGAAAATAATGAGAGAAATAAACAAAATGGAATTAAGTTGGGAGCAGCGGTTATGAATATAGATATAAAAACGAACCCTGCCTATCACAGGTAACAGTCAAAAGACTAAATTGAAAAGCAGGCAACATATCCTAAGGGTGATTAAACAATACTTAGAACCTTGAAAGGCTGGAGTAGTGAAACCACCTATTCGAAATTCAAGTAGGAAAAGTTAAACAAGAGGTATTTAAGAGTTATTTTAAAGGTATTTCATTTTCCGTACATTGTTTCGCCTGCATATATGATGGCACATCGTTTATAAACAGGCAACACAGTCGTGCGTTGCTTTGATCGATTCTTGACGTCACTTCAGATGAAGGCTGGATACTAGACGTCTCGTTTTTCAGTGCAACATACATATATAATGCTGGGTATTCTTAACGATATGCATGGAATATATTAAAGCAATGTTCATTTGAACTGTATACACAATGTAAATGTAAGGATATAGCCTGGCGATGATTTTTTTTTATTTAAAACTCGTTATATTTGTACGACAATAGGGTAAGAGTGAGGTCTGGTACACCCTTGAACCGGGTTTGAACATCCAGCAGCATTTCTTCTACTGTCCTTTCCATTATCAACACTTTTATGTTGATATCTCCCTTTACTTTCAACTGTTTACAAATGATATTTCTTTGGGTTACAAATCATATTTTGGATGACTGTAAATGCCACGTTTCTTGTTTAAATTTTCCTTTTTTTCCCTACGGGTTCGTTAAAGAAACTAATTAACCCGCCAAATAACAGCAACACTGCATAACAAACTCGTGTATCAAAACTCTATCCAGGTGTTCAGGTCATATAATAATGCATATGTGCCGATTAAAAGTAAATGTTTATTAACGGTTCTAAAACTATCCGTGATTATTAAATATGCGTAAAATGAATTATGAGTTGGTAACTCTTAATTCGACGCTCCAGTTTTTGGGTTTGGCCTGGCTGGTTAAACCCATTTATATTGTGTCTAAATAATTTGGATTCTCAAAATATGTAAGTTATATATATGTATACGCCTCATCGTCAGTAGTTTTAAAAACGGTGTACATATTATGTAAAAATTGGCTGTTGTTGGAGGGATAGCTACTTTAAATACCCATGATTAAATATGCGTAAAACGAATTATGAGTTGGTAACTCTAATTCGACGCTCCAGTTTTGGGGTTTGGCCTGGCTAGTTTATAATGTTTCTGTACAGTTTGGATTCTCCAAATAGATACATTATATGCATAGCTCGTACTCACTAGGTTTAGAAATGGTTTACGTAATATGTTGTAAAATTTGGCTTCACATTAAACCTGGAAAAGGCACCTACTTTCAGCAGGTTTGGATGTTGTTGTTTCTCCCCATATCTGTAACGCAGTGTGAATACGATTACTGATCTGTATAAAGGCATCAAATGCTGATCGAAAACAGAATGAAGAAAAAAAGTATATTATTTATTTAACCATTTAACCATTTAACCATTTCAAACTACCTGTATCGCCCGAGCGTCTTGACAGAAAAGGATCGCTTGCCAATAAAACGTAAATCTACGTTGATAACGATAATTAATGGATTATCATAACTGGCTAACTAGCTGAATAATATTGTCTATTCTTTGTTTAACCTCAGCAATTGTTTCCTAGATTTGAGCACGCATATGTTTTGTCTCGTTTGTTTAATGTTTAAATATTCTTCGGTAAATCAAACCTTCATGCCAATCAAGCTTTCAGCGGCATACATCAGGTCAGACCTAAACAGGTGGTTAAAACCTTATCCCAGTAATAATCATCTGGTGATCAAGATCAGTCACAGATAAGTACTGAACGTGACACATATGTCTATCATAACAACATACAACACAGCAGACGTATGATACAATGGACACCTTAATACGAATATTAATACAAAATATAATCGTTTCTAAGATGGTGATCTGTGAATGCTACATTTCCTGTTCGACCTTTTTTGTATATTGCTTTACATGTTTTGTTTGACTGTCTATTATTGTTGACTGATATATACCTTAACATAATCACGATTGGTCCTTTGTTTCAGCATTAACATGAGCAATTTTATTAATACCTACATACTTCATATATCATAAGAACTAAAATTTCAGTTATAAATTAAGATACCTTAGTTCTGAAAACCGGTTGAGAAATAAATATGTTAAGCCAAAATGATTTTTAGTCAGGCTTTTTCCTTATAAATTCCTTGTTGTGTGGACAGCAGAAAATTAAGAACTTCAGTTAGCCTTAATATTTTGCTATACAACTTTCAGAGTGGTTACATTTATCCAACACAAAACAACCATGTTTGGACATTATGTTCTCTTCAAACTGTTCATGCAGTAGAAGTTTGCATTGAAAATGCCCTATCAAAACAACTTTCATACGTGAAATTTGTATTTCTCAACCGATTTTGGAAATATATTTTATTTACCACTACACATGTCTGTTTCATTGATATACATCTTATTTAGGTACTCTTAAAAGTCCAATAAAACTTTGGCTGAAACAAGCGCCCCGAATAATAGTATAGATAAATTGTTTCTATATCTATATTGTTCTGTCTATGGTCTTGGCAGGCTTTTGAATACCACAGTATATCCTTTGAAAACACAGCTGTAGCACTAGTTAGAGTTCAGGAGTAATATCAACGTAATACTAGTATCTAGGCACAATTAACTAACTATACATTTAAAGAGACACCTTAACGTAACGAAATGATGCACGATATATACTGTACACTGGATAAACTGAATACAAAACGACCTTGTAAGTATAAAGGAAAGTTTGAACGCGAACACATGATACAAAATTCACTGACGAAGCTTTCTGTTGACCAATAATTTAAATAAATAAAATAAATGACTGATCACATTGGTATCTTATTAAATGGTGGCCTGGCTTGGCACGGTATGATTATTGGGCAACAGTTACAACAGAGATACAGACATCACCGTTGACATATTTCTTATTTCAACATCCTTCGGCCAAATAATATCTAAGTATAAATACTATCAACTAGTATGATATAATAAATTCCTCCTTTGTGCACCAGTTCAACTATTTATAATGTTTTAACCATTTAGTTGTTAACCACATACTTAAATTGACCACATGCTGTAACATACAATTAATCATGTATACATCATGTGTTGACCACATGCATTAACATACGAATTATTACCCAAATTTTCATGGACAGATATAGTATTCTATATATTTACTCACTTTTAGAATATTGAACAAATGAACCCAAACGTACTTGTTGAGAAATGGGGTTCTTTAAAATCGTTAGACTTGAGACACATTATAAGGTTAAAGAGTTCATAGGTGAATAATTAAACTTTTCTAAACGCACATATGTATTTTATGAAAAATTCAACCTCATCACGTGACTCCCTCATCGACCAGATCGGTATTCAACCTCATAAATAGTATACAGGTACTGCAGTTTAGTGTTGCCATCATACATCATACACCTATTGTTTTATTATGTATGACGTCAACTGCATATTTGTAAACTATTTCGCGAGTGTAAGTGTGTGATCTCTTTTACCTGTAAAATGAGGATGAAGCACACATAGACCAAGCGGTTTATGGTCCTGCTACAGTTTAAGTTGTGTCATGTGATCAACAACTGACGAATGTAGAAACATGGACTATAACACAGTCTTTAAATAATTATAATTATTATAAATGGAATAAATAGTCCAAGCAAAACTTGAATGTTGCTTATTATTAACATACCAATGCATAACAGCATGGCGGAACTTTTAAAGGTATACTCTTCATATGTACCAAAATGAATGTCCAGTTGTGACCTTTGTTGGAAATAGAATACTCGTATGTATATATAAGTGCAAATTGCACATACACTGTGATACAGAAATGATTCCTGAAAACTGTGAGCCCCACCAAACAAAAAACACCATTTATAAATACTGTTAAGGGCGATCATTTGGAAGCAACAAACACAACCAAGAGAATAATGTGGCAGACTCGGTTTTATTGAGTCTGTTCATGAGAGTAATGTGGAACGCAACACCTCTCACGTCCCCTGCACCGGCTTAAGCGGTATTCTACTACAAAGCTACCTGTATTGGACTCGTTTATCACAAAGGACCAGTACAAAATAGCACTACCGATTCGTAGAAGACACATATTCGGTATTATACTGCGTATAGGATAATGACAAAAATCACAACACTAATGCACATGTGGCAGATACATACCAATTTCATGTTGGTATCCAAACAAGGAGTCATACTGTGACGCACTTGTACAGTTCCACCTCATGTTTCTGAACTGGTATTGGCATTCGGTGATCCCTATTTTAGCCCCTTCTCCGATGACGGCCATAGCTACAGGCCGGCTACGACATATAGCTCTCTGTCGAGGTGCCAGACCCGGGATCTTGTTGCATATGATGTTGGCCCCAAGAGCCACGACAGACGAAAGTGCTCTGAAACAAGAGTAATAAACAAGGTTATGATCGATCCATTCATGTTTCTCTTATAAAATGTTAAGGTCAGTGTATTGGCACGTTATGTCATACCTGTCACCAGTATACTCAATCTCACTGACAAGAGCTTACACGTGTTAATGTAATGTTTCAGTATGTCAAGTTTTGAGTGCATACTGCGTGCCATTAATTCGGTTATTTTGCCACTGTTATTCGAAATACTGAACTTCTTGACAAAGATGGCTCGATTTTGGGAGCGATGGTATCATACAAGCACAAATGGTCGCAATGTTTTTATAAGAAAATGGAAAATATTGAAGTATAATATATGTATATATATTTCATTATATACACATCTACAACATTTTATATACTTATTTATATACCCGTTGACGGGCATTTTTTGATTTACATATATAGTTTATATTACTACCATATCATCCCTTATTTGTAAATAGTTTTATCTTTATATATTTACATTAATTTTTAATTACTACTTCATTTCTTCATCTTTCATCAGTTTGTGCGCACATTATTACCTATGTATGTATCGACGTGCCGTAAAACACAATTCATTCATTCATATACTTATATACACAATGAAGTATAATGACGTTAATGAATATGAATTAAACCTGGTATACTTTGTTAGAGACACCGTGCCACGTATATCATCGTACAAGTTAAAAGATCTGCATTCCATATATGATCATATGTGCAGAGCCAAGAATCCTGGTGCATTAACCGTTTCATCTTGATACCAACACACATTTTTAACAGACTTGCACACACAACTTTGGTGTAAGATGATATAAAAATCTTCATCATTGAATGAAATGTGCTGTATTTTACTTTTAAAGATAACATTAGTGTTACTCTAATCAAGGGTTAAAGTATTACGAAAATTGACTCCACCAAAACAATGCCCCAATTGAACAGATATTACTTATATTACAAGGGATAGGTGCAACCTTTTTCTTAACCAAAGTCTCGATAAAGTGTTCATAAACGCTGTTAATTGCTTTGAACAGACAGGCGACGAAATAATGCTTTATCAAGTTGAACATGCAAGTTAAATATAGGAATTTACCGCGAGCAAAACCACATAATAGAATAACACACGCCTTATGATATTCACTTAACTTATCACGCTTACAAATATAATAATACCAGATTGTATCACAGTATACGTTTATTGGACTGCATATTTGAACATCTGATAAACCAAAGTACACAATTAGTTTGCACATTCCTCCACGAGTTCTTTTAAGGCTATTTCAAAGCTATCAGAAGGCGATTTCGAGTAATCAGATTAAAATTACGCAAAAGGCGCGATCCAAAGCATGGTCACTGTCTCAATTAGGATTATTTTTTTTCAACACGTAACTGTAGTCAGCTGGTATGGTAAATATCATATTAATAACCGTTTATCGAACATCAGATTTAAACAAACATGTTTCAATTAATATGCTTGATAACGGGTAACAATGTTACGAGGTACGAGGTACGCAGATACCATGTATATCGTGAAAACAATCATATCATTGGAGCTATTATTGTACCATACGTACCACACCTTACTTTAGTGTGGAACTTATTAACAAGTCAGTGGTTTAACCCTTAACCCCCTACATATATAGCATGGACCGTTCTTTCTTTGAATTAAGACCATTTCATTTATTTGACAAAGGGGTGTTTGGGGAAATGACTGGTCAGCAGCCGGACATTGTAAACCCTGATCATATATGGACATTTAAACTAAATGCATCTGACATAAACACACCTTTAGTATTATAATTCTATAACGATAATTTATGTATGTTTTAACGGACTTATTACTGACTGAAAAGAGCTTTCACTAATGATGCATCTTCCTTTTCTTCTGCAGGGTAACATACTGAGATGCAACTAAAAGACGACAGGCAAAGACAATAGTTTGTAAGCCATTCATATATCCAAGTTTATTAACAAAGCATTTTAATTAATTAAGGGTGTAACAAACGTTTTGTAATTTGTATCGGGAGCTACACTTATGTTTTGTTCGGTACAATCAACTGAAAAGAAGGAAAACAAGTCAGTTAAACAACTCTGAAACGCGAATATTGTTGAGACCTTGATAGCACTTTCTTTGCTGTAAGTACACCTTAAATATATTGTATTTCAACAACGATACGAATGCGTTTCATATTGAACAGGAATTTTACTTCAGTCCGATACTTAAGGTTTATCACTACCAATTGCATATAAACATACAGAGTTGTAGTCAAATGTAGGGGAAAATAGCCCATTTGTATTGATAGTTGAATTGAAATGAATGTTGTTTAACGGCTCATCAACACAGTATATGTTATTTAGAGCCGCCCCAGAGAGAGGGGAAGGATACATAGGAATCCGGGAATCTGCCCTACTCTTATTATCGAATAGATTCCTATGGTTCTTTAACGTGCTCAGAGGATAGACCGATACACGGGACCGCCCGGTTTACGTCCCCATCCGACGGACGAGTTGTATTGATAGGTTTTAATGAATTATAGATGGTGTAAATGGGGAAAATAGTTGGTGGTTTCATACCTTAAATAGACAAGCAGGTATGAGACAAGCGTATTTGTTGCAGTATGAATAAACAGTTTGTTGCTGACGTTAATATCATTACCGCAATCATCACCGAGTATGATGTAGCTCATAAGGTTATCAAAATATGCTAATGTTATACCACGTTAATTGTTCGGGAAATAATCTGTAAGTTTTATAGTCATATACTTCAATATGAAATAAGGTACAATGTGGTACAATGTGGGTATATAGGTGCATTATTTCAAATGAGATTTTCATTTTGATTAAAGGAATGGCACATAGGATGGGAACGTGTATTAACATTATTACCGTTGTGATGTCAATTTGCATACACGATCAACTATGTCAAAGGTTTTGTATGAGGGTAAAAGATAACACATCACTGTTATAAGTACAGTTTGCAGATTGTTAAGCCTAATTTTCATAATGTGGTGTATGTTTTATTATTTTTGTTCATATTGCTTGTCCGCGTATTGTCCATTTGCAAATTATGCACTCACCTTTTTTGGTTTTGTAAACTACTCCCTGTTTGATTAGTATACTGAGCGGTGCAAACACATAAAACTTGTTTATTTGATTAGAAATTACACCTTTTTAAAAAAACAACAATATTAGTTTCTTTTAGATTTTAAATTAAAACAGTGTTCTGACTAAGGTGAATGGACAGCATAACCGTAATACATACGTCTGGTGCAAAGGAGTGGGAGCAAACGAGTTGTGTCATATACTTATGATTAGTTACGATTTATATCTTCATTTTTTGTGTGAAAAATTACATAGTACAATGCGAGATATGGCAATCATTGTCCGGTTGTCTTGTCTGTCATTGAGAAACTGTTATCGAAATGAATTTATGTTCAGTTTGGAAATAATATCACACCACCCAATCACTGTTTGCGACTAACCATACAGCGAGCAAGCGGCTTGAATTTCAAAATAGTAAGTAGACTTATAAAGAAGGCATTGTTGAAATTAATTGTTCGTTAGTACTATCTATGGCATGCATCAGAGTTATACATAGAACTAAGATAGTGTCAATTAGAGCAATACACGCTGATGAAGTGTATACATTGTATTGGTGTGTGTTGTAGAATGTCTACGTTTGATATACGTTAAAGCTAGTACAAAACAGTCAAATAAAATACACCTAGTCTAATTATTTGCTTTTAGAAAAAAAAACGCAACCATTTTACCAGAAGTAATGCTACTTAAGAGCTATCAACGTGGACAGATGACAGCAGATATTTAGCGGGTGGGGTTGTCACAAATAAGCCTGATCGATCTGAGAAAGCCGGCATCTAAATGACTTAAGCAAGTGAACCAAAACAGCGTTTGTCTTCATGGTAAAACAAGTTCTCACCGCTAACTGCATGTGCATGAATACAGAAATCGCCCTAAGAGCACATTAGGTTCATGGGCAGTAATTATTAATTTTACATCAATCTTTTGCACATTGAGCCATGCTCATTAAATGGTGTGAAAATGCATAATATGCAAGCTATCTATTTAGCCTTAAACTGATTTAATAATAGATCGTGGGCGGGATAGAAAAGACGCTGCGTCTAAAACTGTATCGCCTATTGCCGCTGCGGGATTATTACGGATGGCGGAACGTATACAGTTCTGGTTCTACCCAGGACAAATGGGGTGGTCTGCCTCTACCATAAAAAAAATCAACCGTCATGTATGACATAACATGTGATAAAAACACAATTTAACAGCGAACAATTTCAGATGTGTTTGCTTTGGTAAGCTAAACTGTTTCATGTCTATGATTTAGGCTACATAAACATCCGATGAAACGTGATTTAAATGGAGATGGATGATAATTCTGCTCGTAAAAGAGCAACAGTCAAATAAGCAGTTAAAACGAAATGCTGCATTCAAGATGGCAGGCTTGTACGACGCAAATAACTAACTTAAAAAGTAAATAATAAAAAGCCAGACATATATAGTCAAAAACGTGCTGAAAATGATGTAAACGATCATTAAACAATAAAACTAAAATAAACTGCATTTACCAATTATTTTATATCGTAGACGACAATCGTCTTAAGGACAGATCATACATGAATACACAATGTATTTTATTATTATTATTATTATTTTGCATTTTAACCACTAAACCAATCGCTTATAGAAATGAGTAAGACGAATTCAAGTACATGTGTTGTGTGATCATGACAGTTGTGGGCGTCTGACATGCATAACGCAATTATTAATTTATAATGCTAGCCATGCGGTTAACCCCTGATGTAGATGACGAGATTACTCCTTCGTTTTTAACAGTAAAGTAAAAACAAAACAGATTCAAATAACATAGGGTATGCATTGAAAAAGGCGATCAATAGCAGATATGCGGGGAGGAATGCATTGAAAAAGGCGATCATTAGCAGATATGCTGGGAGGAATTATTAAGTTATATCTGATATACCACACGTCATGGTCGAGCCCACCACACGTCATGGGTCGAGCCCATTCTCAAAACGCAATTCCCTTGCAATGGGTAAACTAATGCGATATTACACGTTTAAGAAAAGAAACGTAACTATCATACATACAATACATTCTATGAAACTGCCAAAAATTCTAATCGGATATGCCAGTAGCTTAAATGTATATTAACTGGAATCATCGGGATCAACATTCTTACTAAAACAGTTAAAAAGCAATATAAAGCTCTTCGCGAAGCATGTTAGACGGGTGAGTTTACACTAGTTAAACATGGATACTAGCCTGGGTTCCTATCTGTGTTTTTTATACAAATCTCAATAGCTTTTTTCATCCAAAATTAACAACATAAGATGGAAGGAAAAGTAAAAAAAGAAAGAAAAAAAGTTAAGAGTAAATACATATGAAGAAATATAACAGTTGGAAATTAAATAAATACTAGCGACTGGATCCAAGCTGTATGGATACGTTTAATTATAGATAGCAGCCTTTAAATACATAAAATAGGTTTCCAATTGCATTTCTCCTTTGCACACATCCCCTTCCGCTTCCACCCCAATTAACTGATACGAAAATAGTGCTTTATTTGCGCACTCGTTTATGCTTTTATTTTAGTCGCTGGAGTTTGCGGAGCTGAATTTTTAATTCAGTAAAATTACTATTTTCTTTTTGTTTGACCTTTTGAATGGTGACAATACTTGTCAAAACCTAATTATCACCAGATACGAAATAACAACTCATTGTCAGCGGCCGATTCTCTGTATGGTGCGAAATAACTACTCATTGTCAGCGGCCGATTCTCGGTATGGTACGAAATAACTACTCATTGTCAGCGGCCGATTGTCGGTATGATACGAAATAACTACTCATTGTCAGCGGCCGATTCTCGGTATGATACGAAATAACAACTCATTGTCAGCGGCCGATTGTCGGTATGATACGAAATAACTACTCATTGTCAGCGGCCGATTCTCGGTATGGTACGAAATAACTATTCATTGTCAGAGGCCGATTGTCGGTATGATACGAAAAAACAACTCATTGTCAGCGGCCGATCCTCGGTATGATACGAAATAACAACTCATTGTCAGCGGCCGATTCTAGGTATGATACGAAATAACAACTCATTGTCAGCGGCCGATCCTCGGTATGGTACGAAATAACAACGTATTATCATCGGCCGATCCTCGGTATGGTACGACTTAACAACGTATTATCAGCCGCCGGTTTAAGGTCATCTTTTTTGCCGTTCATTCGCGCGTGCGCGTGTGTGTGTGTGTTCCTTAGTACTTTTTGGCGTTTTATGTTTGATTTGCAGCTATCAAAACGTATTGCACAATATGACTCAATGAATATGTTATTCTTATAATGCATTACGACAGGTATTTATAATGATAAATGAGCAACACATTTGATAAAGTAGCGCTTCAGTGTTAGTGGGGCACACGATTTCAATTGCTATGCAATACAGTATTGGGTTGAACTAGATATTTAATTTACATTACTTTTTTTTAACTGAATACAGATTTAAAGGGACATCACTAATATAAAAAAAGACAACTATTTTTGAAAATTGTATATGAGCCATTAAATTCCATTTATCGGTTTGATAATTATTATTTTTTTTTTTTTAAAGTAAAATGTATTGACGATGTAATAACGCAGCGTGCATTCATTCATTCGATTCAAAGAATGAAGCTCCAATGCTTATCTGTAAATATGTGACTGAGCTTGATTGTTAAATATATTGATTAATTGTGATAAAACATCTAAACCAGAAATGATAACAATATGGGAACTTGAAAATCCAGTTAGACAACTAAAGGCTGAAGTATCCGAAATATGCCTTTCCATTTCATTGTCAAAAGTAAGCAGCGAAAAAACAGTACATTATATATATGTTATTATAATATACGTAATTATAATATAGTATTGTAGTCGTCGGTATACTTAAACGTATTCTTCTTTTTCTTTGCTATAATATTGCAGAATTTTCCCAAAGCAAAAATGTGCTATACGTCAGTACACTTAGTGTGTGTTTCGCTAGTGAGCACATCATAATACCGGCGTATGTGCATTGCAGCCTGGTATAATCATTAGACAACTGGTCAAAGATTAAGACATCTGTGATTCATATTTAAAGTAAATGTGTAACCTTTTTTATTCAGGCGTCGTAAAATCAGACAAATAGCTGATTTACCTTTAAAATATCTAGACTTTATATATAACAACACCAGGGTGAGATTATATAAGGTAGGATGTGAGGATAAAGCAGGGAGAAAGTGTGGGGTGTCATTCAAGCCTTGAAGGGGATAGTGAAGTTACATCAGGATGGAGGGAGGCTAAAGCAGGGAGAGAGTGGGTGTCATATCAAGGGGATAGTGAAGTTACATCAAAATGGAGGGAGGCTAAATCAGAGAGTGGGGTTATATCACGTGAATGATTAAGTTTATTCAAGGGGGATAGTGAAGCTACATCAGGAGGAGGAATGCTAAAGCAGGGAGAGAGTGGGGTTATCTTACGTGAATGATTAAGTTATATCAAGGGAATATTGAAGTTACATTAGGAGGGAGGCTAAAGCAGGGAGCGAGTTTGGGAGGTTATATCAGGTGAAGGATTAAGTTATATCAAGGGAATATTGAAGTTACATTAGGAGGGAGGCTAAAGCAGGGAGCGAGTGAGGGAGGTTATATCAGGTGAAGGATTAAGTTATATCAAGGGGATAATGAAGTTATATCAGGTGGGAGGGAGGCTAAACCAGGGGTAGAGTGCGGTTATATCAAAGGGAGAGTGAGGACACACGTGAGAGGGTGTAAAGGTTACATCAGGACCAGAGTGTGCTAACATCAGAGGGAAAACGAAAACGAAGTCATATCAAAGGGAACGTGAGATTACATCATAAGAGGGAGGGACACTCCTTTTAAAAGTCACAGTCCGGGCATTTTGCCGAAGCTTTATATTTGTCCTGGTAAATGTTCAATCTTGCGCTAACGGAATAAAAGGTCGTGCAGACGTGTTGTTGTGAACCCCACACCTCGGTTTAGCTCTCGAGTGACCTTTTTTATCACTCACAGATCCAGCACAACCTAAATACCTCTACTTCCACTGAATGCATTCACGTAAAGTTAAGAGTGGACTTGTCTCTCCACTAACTTCTCCACTGACTTTTTCCACTTTAAGCTTTGAAGACATTCTCGCCACTTACTGTTCCGAGGAGGCTACCATATCGTCACCCATCACGCAGTCTCCTATTTAACCTTAGAGAGGCATTATCACCAGCACTGACTCACCAATATATTTCAAGGCGGCCATTGTGCCAGGGGCGGCAACTCTTGCCAGAGTGACCATCGCCTTATCACTTTTAGGGTGGCCACCCTGTTTCATGGCGGCTACCCTTCCATCATCTAGGTTAAGCTTAATATGTCATACTCATCACTTACTGATACACCTATGCTGTCATCTAGGTTAAGCTTCACCACTTGCTGTTACAAGTATGCCATCATCTAGGTTAAGCTTCACTACTTACTGTTACAAGGAAGCTACTCTGTCAGCACCTAGGTTAAGCTTAATATGTCATACTCATCACTTACTGATACACGTATGCCGTCATCTAGGTTAAGCTTCACCACTTACTGTTACAAGTATGCCATCATCTAGGTTAAGTTTCACCACGTACTGTTAGAAGGAGGCTACTCTGCCATCACCTAGGTTAAGCTTCATAATTCCTTCTCGCCACTTACTGTTACAAGAATGCCATCATCTAGGTTAAGCCTCACCACCTACTGTTACAAAGCGGCTACTCTGCCATCATCTAAGTTAAGTTTCAAAATGTCTTCTTATCACTTACAAGTATGCCATCGTCTAGGTTAAGCTTCACCATTTACTGTTACAATGAGACTACTCTGCCATCATCTAGGTTGTTTCAAAATGCATTCTCATCGCTTACTGTTACAAGTATGCCATCATCTATTAAGCTTCACCAAGTACTGTTACAATGAGGCTATTCTGCCATCACCTAGGTTAAGCTTCATAATACCTTCTCATCACTGACTGTTACAAGTATGCCATCATCTAGGTTAAGCTTCACTACATACTGTTACAAGGCGGCTAATCTGCCATCACCTAGGTTAAGCTTAGAGTGAATTCTTACAACTGACTGTTCCATAGCGGCCTTTCTGCCAAGGAAGCAACCCTGTCAGAGCAGTCAGAGTATTGCCACTGATGGGGCGCCCACCCTGGCATGACCGTCACCTTACCAATGATTGGGTGGTCATGATGTCAACACATTCAGTCGACAATCCTGTCCGAGGAGTCACATTATTTATTTGTACAAAACAGTTTTGCGAGCGACCACAATGCCAAAATATTCTCACTGACCGCTCCGCGGTCTCCCTGCCATCTCCAATAAGTTATATTTATAAAAGGCATATATATCTTCGTTTTCTTTGTAATTTTCTTTTTGTGATGATCTCTGTAAATAACAGTGCCATTAAGGACACTTGCATGTATCCTCCTTTAATATGTTACGTTTCTATTTATGTAACTCTACATGGTTGTCTAGCTCCTGTCAAACAGTGTTTATGTTATTACAAAGACAGCCATGGACAACACACGAATCTAAGTGTTGGGATGTCGGTACCTCATAACTCAATCATTACGAAAGAAAGGAAACATGTTAGAGAGTCAAACGTTGCTCTATAAGAGTATTGTATACACGTAATGTTGGATGCATGCTTTATGAAAGACAAGTAAATTGTAGATCATGATAGTATAATATTGCATTCAATTTAAAGTGTGACATCGGTAAATTACCAAGTCTGGTCTGGAGACGAAAATAATATTTTACAATATGATGGATCGAATAACGATGGATATACTTTATTATAAAAGTAACATTTAACATTAATATAATGCGTTTTTACATATTTCTTAGTATAAATAAGACATAACTAACAGTGTAAAGATGTGATTAATTATGATATATAGCTACAAAACATAGAAGAAACCTTGCATGTGTGTTCTATATAAGGCTACACCAACTATTCTGGCAGTGTTTAAGTGTTTCTTTAATCATGATGAAGTCCGATCAGCATATTTAAACCATTACATTTAATTGATATAATTTTAATTTAAATATTAAAATATTACAGTAATTGGAGTTATTTACTATAGTAATAACATATATTTTATTTTACAATTATGTTTACTCAATGCAATACACATATGAAACATTTACAATATCTAGTTATTCTTGACACATATTCCAGTTGATGATCGCAAACTGATATGAA
Organism: Cyrtodaria siliqua; assembly: GCA_037043455.1. Taxonomy (NCBI): domain Eukaryota; kingdom Metazoa; phylum Mollusca; class Bivalvia; order Adapedonta; family Hiatellidae; genus Cyrtodaria; species Cyrtodaria siliqua. Next base: position 27,522 of record JAWPHD010009022.1, on the reverse strand, counting down.
TGGGTTAGAGCAACAATCTGTCTAAGTCCATTTAACCCTTAACTCGCTACATATATATAATGGACTGTTCTTTCTTTGAATTAAGACCATTCCATTGTGTGACAAAGGGGGTGTTTTGCGGAAATTGACAGATCAGATCAGCGGACATTGTAAACCCTGATCAGCCTGCGAGCTGATTTGGGTTTACAATAGACGCAAATTCTATTATAGTCGTGCTTAGTGGGTTAAGGGTTAAATAAAAAATGAGACTAGCCACTTTTTCCATACTTATAAAATTAGCAGTCACATAATATTAATGTGTAATGTCAAAGCCTTTCAATGACGTCATACATATTTTAAAAAACAATTCTCAGAAAGATGCATAGTCCAGTGATCCATATATTTTAAATGCCGGCAAATAGAATTACTCTTTATTAACCTTTATTCAATATACATAATACGAATACTGTCATTTTTGATATTGGAGGTCCAGTTCCAACTCATTAAGTAGAAATATCCAATTTGTTTAGTGCTAGCAAGATTGTTCTGTCAACTTATGTCCATTTAGGACTTAGTCACTTTATAACAGTAGAACATTAAAAAAAAAAAAAAAAAAAAAAAAAAAAAAAAAAAAGAGTAAGAAAGCATGTGAAAACTGCTGAGAATATTTATATGTTTTCATAATTATTAATTTAGAGAGACAACTGATTCACCAACACCATTTATTTTAAATTATTCTTGATTTTATAAAAAAAAAAATCAAGTGTTTTGCATTTTTCTCAAAATCAAGATAATATGTATTAGCCACTTCTTGCACTTAACACCTCTTATACATATATAAGAATAGACGAGATATACCCTGAACTCGATTTTCATACATGTGTATTTGCTCTGTATTGTAACATAATTTGAAGGATAAACAACCAAATATAGATATTTATACACACAAACTGTACGCATATATTATAGTAAGTGCGTATACAGATGACTGTTTTTAATAATATCACTTTTACATAGTTATCAGCGGAATTGTTATAACAATTAAACATCACGTTAAGATAGTTATGTTATTATGAGAAATGAGAGATACTAAGATCAAAATTACAATATGAAAATGCTCTGATTGAAAGCTATCTTGCAACGACACGAAGTATTAAAGACAATCGTGAATACAGAGAGAATACAGTGTGACTGAAGTAAATAGAATTATAGTGTATCTGCACAACATTAAACAAGGATATTAACTCGTAAGGACACTAATGCAGAGGACAGATAGTGGCATATTTGAAATAACAGATCAGCTGTACACATACCCATAGTAATCGTTAATCAAACATACAAAGGTATTTCTAAAAATAGCAATTCTTTAAGATAAGCATCAACGTTTGCAGGTGATATCTAACATACACATGCACAACTAATATTTACCACACTATTTCTCATCAGACATATACATATATACATATTTATTCTAGTTGTATAACATGTATTAACACTAATATCAAAGTCCCACTTTCTTCATTAAAACAATTAAGTGTACAAGAAAATGTTGTGTACATACTAGAAAAACGATATTACACACAAGCTATATAACATGGACTTTGTAGCGCTGTTATAAATATTATATCATGTAATGTATAAACTATATCATGTACATATACTATTGGCCGTCGGTCTTATTAGATAAAAACATTCAAATGAATGTATAGGATCATGTATATTCATAAACGATTTCAATTATAAAAAAATAAACCATAATAAACATTATACTTACAGAAAGTTTCCGTAGACACAATAGATGAGATACAAAAGACCAATCATACACTTTGTGGCCTTACTGATTCCCATTGCGCCGGGGTTCAGCCATTGGCCAATACTATCATCATAACGATTTACTATGTTTTATGTTTTATATATTCGATTGTTGCACTGATCATTTCATCACATTAATTGGCACGTGTTTGCGCTCGGCCCGTGTTGGTAAGCTACACTCAATATTATATCACAGTGATGCTGTTCTTTGTATTCGATTGTTTTTACTTTCCATCCCACTGATTTACACTTTATCGTTTAGTTGCATTTAGTTGAATCAATTATAAATATAAATTGGCATTAATTTACAATATATCATCGATAGTATGAATGATAATTTAATTACGTTTTTTTTCCCTGTATATGTTTAGATCGGATGTAATTACATCCCATTCCTAAAAGTAAAGTAAGGTTATCGAATACACATATATTCGTACACTCTATTTATAATATGTCTCTTTGTCCGATGACATCTCTTAAGAATTTGTTGCAAAAAATATTACCATTAAATAGGCGTTTTTCAATTCAAGTTATTTTTATTTTATCTTTGAACTGATAGTTAATTTAAATCTACATTAATCAACACTTATCGTAAAAACGTATCCATGCATACGGATATAGAAGTCATTATTTATGCATTTCACAACAAAACGAAACTTATATTTTCTTCTATAATTAATTTAAATACCATGCAAATGTAAAATTATGAAATACTACACTAGTATTAACTCCAATATTTTTCCGAAACAATGTAAGGCTAGCACCCGCAGTATTACATCGAAAGCCGGTGACTATAGGATAATCGTTTACATCGTTAAACTTTGTTTTCTTATTAGATACTAACTATATATCCTATTATTTCTCACGTTAAATCCAAATAATGTATATACATATCAAGCCCAAGTATGCGTTCAAATAGCGAAAAAACCCGACCACTGTGTGCTTATAACTATCACGTATCCATTTCGAAGTTTAACAATACCGATCCAACTATTTCGTCTGATTTGGTATTTCGTACTTATTTCCTCAGACGATTGGTTTGCTATTGACACTCGACTCTTCATAAACTATTTCAATAAGAATACTAGTTTTGATAACTGTGATTGGTTCTGACGAATCAATTATCCATAAGCTCCTCCTACTTGTCTTCTGAAGAGATATATAGGTCGTTGAAGGGTGTGAAGTCTCTATCACAAATAAAACATAGCTTGCTCAGTATAGAACGTCTTAATAAAAAAAATCGACAAAACATGCTAACGTGTGGTCCTGTGAGAGGACTAAAACGTCGCTCGGCCAACCGTGAACATGTCTGTCATACATCAATATTTATAGCAAATAGTTTTCAACGACTTGCTACCTTAATGATTTACATCTTTCATATATCGTCTTTACCGCATAAAACACTGTCGGAAGAATGTATCACTTAATTTTTTCATAAAATAGAACATATGGCATTTAAACAAAAAAAGGACATTTATTCTCATAAACAAACATTAAATGCTCAAAATGGTACACAAACGTACACGCATTCATGTGACATTAAAGAATATATCACCAGTAATAACATATGTAACGTACATATTACAGCTCGCTTTACTGTGACCAGACACTACAGTCGGGGCATCGTAATCGTCACTCCGTGTTATTTAAAAGAAAACGTTTAGAGACGAAAAATTAAAAAAGGCATAACGATTCGTCTTAATAAAGCAACAACGGTTACCTGGCAGTTTTAATATCGCATGAAGAACACATAAACAAATGACAAACGCTACATCTCATACAACAACCAGTATGAACGATAACCTCAGAATGAATAGCAGACGATAGAAGAACTGCTATAGTAGAACTTCATAATTATATAAATGGAAGTGTAGTGCCTATCGACACATTTTTATATTAATTGTGAGATAATAACTATGTCCGATACATAATAATTTATACTGGAGATGTCGATTGTTTCGACAAATTCTTTGTCTATATATAAGGGTTTCTGTTGGACGCCACGAAATGAAACAAGAGAGAAAAAATATCAGAATTGCTTTTTAGTATGTTCATGATAGGTAATATATAAGACATAACACCTCTCACGCCCTCTAGTATCGGCTTAAAGCGGTATTCTACTTTAAATCCACACATAATAGGCTCGATGATCCCATCGGACCAGTAAGTAACCTCTAAACAAAAACTGAACATGGAATGATAGCGACGTGTCTGCTCTAGGGAGGTAATATAAGGTGCAAGACCCCTCATGACCCTAGCACCGGCTTAAGCGGTATTCTACTTTAAAGCTACGAAATGGGCTGGATGATTCCAAATGACCAGTAAGTAATAACTATAGTTTATTTATTTGTAGTCGGACGACTATTTACATCCGCAAAACAAAACTAGACAAACGCTGAATGCCTATATATACTGAAAAGGGGATACTTTGAAGCAACGAACACAAACAAGAGAGAACAAGTAGCAGACTTGAGTCTGTTCAGGAGAGGTAATATTAGATGCAACACCTATCATACCCCTTTGTATTGGCAAAAGCGGTATTCTACTTTAAATACATATTGGGCTCGAGATAATCCCAAAGGAGCAGTAAGTAACTACTTATTTGTAGTCGGGACGAATTTTTTTGTAGCCGCCACACAGCATTAAACAAAAGGGACTATGAAAGTCAATACATACTAAACAGGATATCCCTTGGAAAGCAACCAAACAAAAACCAAGAGAGAAACGTAGCAGACTCGGTTGTATAGAGTCTGTTCAGGAGAGGTCCAACAGCTATCAAGCCCCTAGCACAGGCATACTCGGTATTCTACGTTAAAGCCTAAACAATGGGCTCGACGATCTCAGGACTAGTAAGTGATAACTCTACCATTTGTAGCTGGGGCGACAATTTGCAGCCGCCACGCAGCACCGAACAAACGCTAGTGGGAATGTCAGTTATACTGAAAATGGAATCCCTTGGACGCACCGAACACACACGTTTTTATTGCGTCTTTTCAGGAGAGGGAATAGAAAGTGCACTTCTCCCGTCCCTATAGCACAGGTTTAAGCGCTATTCTACTTTAAAACCAAACGCAATGGGACTGATTACCCTAAGGACCACTTAGTACTTACACTACTAGCAAGGTTTTCAACTTTGCAACTGTGTAGCCATTATTGAAATTAGTGGCATCGCTTAACATCGCTCAGGAAAAAAGCTTACCCAGCACGCACAATGACTAGAAAATACCCCCTGATCATTTAATAGCGCATTATAAATCGCGGTGCTAATTGAATTGAATTGGTTTTACGGCGCATCAACATATGAAATATTATATGGCGCCTAACAGGAATGAACGTGCCAGGCTCATCATCCATTTATATCAAGATAAAATATGAAAAATGGGCCTAGAACCTTCTTACCTGCAGAACTGCATAGTTGCTGCTAATTCTGTAGTAGACACTCCATTTACGATGGAGTCACGTTTTCACATTTGCATACGCGGTGTCATGATAAAGATCTTGAATTGAATTGAATGTTGTTTAACGGCTCATCAACACAGTATAGGTTGTTTAGAGCCGCCCTAGAGAGAGAGGGGAAGGATACATAGGAATCCGGGAACCGTGCCCTACTCTTATTATCGAATAGATTATTATGGTTCTTTAACGTGCTCGGAGGATAGAACGATACACGGGACCGCCCGGTTTTCGTCCCCATCCGACGGAAGAGGCTAAGATCTTGAATGAGCATGATACAAATGACCGAATGAATATGAATGGAGGTGGGCGAGTGTGGGGGGATGGGGGTGGGGGCTGGTGTGGGAGTGGGGTAATACGCCTCTGCATGTGGCAGTGTTCTTGTAAGATTGCAGTGGTTGTATTCTACCCCGGCAACCACACGAGGAGCGGAGCCAATAATATATATAACAGTAGCATTGGTGACATGTTGAGAAAAACAGAAAACCAGATCTTTCTATTTACAATCTGCTGTTCAATTGTTCGATTATGGACAACATCCGAGGACTGTATGGACGAAGATGGTGATAACCTCTCAAATATATCTAACATTTGAATTAACAAGTGGCAATATATATACCAATATACGTATTGTACATGTTCTTAAACAGTTGAAACACGATCAAAAGAACTATCAAAACTGGTAATTTTGCGGATTTCAATAGAGGTCGATACAACTATTTCTGGAGTATTTGTAGAAAATGTGTATAAATATATAGATGACGTTTCAGACAGGACTACTGGTGTGTGGATGTAAGACGTACGTTGCCGTTAAGTATTGCAGTATTACGAAGTAAATCCGACACACGCGTTGTGGACAATCCCATGCATATTTTATGAACCATGACGTCTGGCAAACACATCGTTTGCTCTTTTTACATCCCGAACGGAGGATCGGCTGAGTTGCACCCTAACTGCAGTGCTGTGTTGACTAAAGCAAGAGCAAGTAGATCCCGATAGAGCTGATAATGCAACTGTGTGTGCTATTAGTCGAACACGATTAAATACACAAGTGAACCACTGATTCTAAAACACTATGTTCTTTTAAATAAATAATGTTTAAATATATGTATACCTAACCGTCGATGTTGTTAATTTTGTTGTCGTGGGCATATACATAATATAGGTTCCGGCAGCGACTCTTATATAGCTTTAGTAATTGCACATGGTAAGGTAGTAATTAATAGTTTCTTTGAGTTTTTCAGCTATAAACATGCTTTACAACTTGAATTCCTATAGAACTCGTCTGAAAAACTTGAATGGTATAAACACATATTTTGTAATGTTGAAAGGTTACCATTTCACTTGCTGAAATGACGTTTTCGTAAACCAGTCTACTGAAATCATTACTAGTATATGTATATTAGCGACGAAATATTCAGAAGCCTCAGGAAGGTAGTGTTCAAGCCTGCTGATTTGCCTTTATATATATATATTTTTTTTTTTTTTTTTTTTTTTTTTTTTAACTTTCATTGGTTTTTATTATTAAATCAAATTATTCAATGAATACAATTGGTTAAAAGTTGATCACATGATTAAAAAAAAAATATCGGAAAGAACGTAAGAAAAAACGGTCGTGGCGTGTTTATGTCTCCGTGACAACATTTATTTTTTTCAATATTGTTTTAACACCCGTGACTTGATATATTATTATGTTAACTTCTTGTCTCTCGGCAGCTATTTTACGCTTGCGTAAAACCTTGCTTGTTTAATATCATAGTGTTTTATTCATTGCATAAGGAGAAGCAATACGAGTTTTGTTTATATCAAAGGTAGATAACCTTTTCACGTTTATGCATATATTCACCGTTTTGGTAATATGGTCATAAGTGTACGACATTTAGCCAATTAATGAGGTTTATTATACTAATAATTAGTATATACTACTCAAAATCAGACCAAATCGAGTTTGCAGTTTTGTTTTGCTTTATATGGTTAAATGACTTGACTTTTAGAAATACATTTTCCAAAATTTGAGAAATACGAGAGAGTATACTAAAATCTTCATAATAATCGGTACTTTTCCACAAAACTGACTCAATTACAAGCATTTAGGGTTAATTATGGCAACATTTAATAGATTGATGGTATTGGTCAGAGGTCTGAATACAGTTATAGTTGAACTGAAACAATTAATAATCACTGCTTCAATGCAGCGTGTTGAGTCCAGTAGTCTTGCTTCATTGTTGATGTTGTACTTTTATTTGAGTTTTTTCTACATATATTTTATATACTTGAATACGCTTAGATCCTGCTAGAGGTTACATAAACCATTGATTTGGAATAAGACTCAGTTAAAAAGACGTTGAAAATGTGATAGTGCTCTCAAGCTAACATTATGTTTTGATCATGACAATCTAGTTAGTTTATAAAAAAGAGAGAGAAGAATGACAGTTTAATACGGATATCTTAGCTAACTAGATTGTATATATATCATAGATGCATTCCTCACGAACCTACATACGATTAAAGATTATGATTATAGCACCTTTTAACATGAGCTTAATGTGTAGTCATATCAAAACGGTGACTACTTGTTGTAGTGAGCCCAGTGCTGCCACACATATGTTGAACGTCAAACAATGCAGTTACTAATACCATTTTTATGAAGTCGTTAGTATGACCCGTCACGGGAACTGAACCTTCCGCTAGCGAGGCAGACGCCACTGAAGTGCACCAACTTTGCCGGAAACAATATATTAGCAAAACGAAATGGTTTAAATGATACCAAATATAAATTCCATCAGTATTCTGTACAATAACAATGTTTATAAAAAATAGAATTCCTGACAGTATTGCATTTATTAGGATGTTTAATTGTCCGTTATGATAAACCAAACACATATAATTCTAACGCATTGCGATTACATAAAGTACAAACAACGACACGCACTGTTTAACAATAACGTCAAGAGAAAATAGCACGATACTCATGTCTGGATAAGAAACAAAATTAGAAATCAATTAAACGCAGTTGTTTCCAAGATGTCAACACGTACACTCCCTATACGTTCAGACGCTCGGCCAACAGCGCAAGCGTGAAGAGTAAAAGTTCGTGGGTATACACCCACACAATGTCGTACGCATGATCACACATAGACTATACCACAGCGCCAAACACTTATGACTTTGATACATTTCAGAATGTTTTATTATTTTTTAAACATGTACAATCGCATTAAAACTAATATGTCTGCATGTTTTTCCAACGTGTTAATAGGATTGAATCACAAACAAACAATCGAAGGGGTATATGCATACGTCAGTAATGCAACATGTTGTGATCTGGACTATTTTGGGAACCAGCTGTTACAGTATTCACTCAGTACATGATCTGTGTTGCATTATATACTTATTTGATAAGATCATTAAAGTGTAGTTGTTTTACAATATTATTCGCCGCAAGAAAGTCGAGATATCAAAAGAATCAAAAGAAATTAAATGGGATTTTTACCGTTCATATCATATCAGTAAGAGAGACAAATAGCAGACTCGGTTTTACTGAGTCTGTTTATGAGAGGTAATTTGAAGTGCAACACCTCTCAAGCCTCCAGGCTTAAGCGGTATTCTACTTTAAAGCCACACGTTTGGTGGGCTTGATGGTCCAAAAGGACCAGTAAGTAATAACACTACTGATTTGTAGTCGGAGCAACTTTTTACCGCCGTCACAAAACACTAAACAAATAAATCTTCCATGTTGGGAAAGATGATGACGGTGAGAATGTTTCTTTGTGCAGACGACATAGCACTTCTGTCAGCATCGATACAAGATCTGCAAATACTTGCTACTGAATATAATGTACGCTGTATTTAAAACAAAATGCAGGTTAAAAAGGAGATTCGAACGTCATTTATTGTAGACCGCCATCAATATGTAGAATAGAATATCAATTTAAATGGGATAAAAACATCTTATATATTTCAAAATAATATAACTACCTTTACGTTAACAGAACATATTGAATTCAGTAACCGTAACCGCTTACAGAGCTTTAATAGTTTCTTTAAGACAATTTGTACGAGTCATTCTGTGGTTTAACATTACAAAAAAGAAAAGAAAATATAAACAAATATGAAATGTAATAAGTAACATTAAGCATAAACACCGTTTGCGCATTTTGCCAAATTAAACTGTGTCCAATTTTCAAAACTGGCTAAGTAACGTAAAAGTTGCTTTACCAGGGAAAACAGGTTCATCAAAGGATACATGCTCTGACTGACGATATTTGGTAAGTAAACAATGCGATATGCGACAGTCACAATCATGAGATGAAAATGTTTTATCGAAAATTGTAATTCACGACAAAAGTGAACATGAGAAAATTCAGTTAAATTTTACATGCAAACTATTTACCAAGATTTGAATACGCCATGCCTTTTGAAATTTAGATTAAACAAATGTATTCATAAAATATACAATTATAACAATAACGAAGGCTTACATAATATGTATAGGAAAGTGATGGAATTGAATTTAGGTGTCAAAAGATCTATACTTATCGTCAACTATCATTCAACACAATCACACAAAATGTTATGATAAATACAATCGAAGAAGGTGGATTGAAAGTCCCTAAATAAGATCACTAAAAGAGTATGATAATGGACCTTTGGAAACGGCCGCACACGACACATACAAAATATTGCAGTCTCGGTTTGATTGAGACTTTCATGAACGGTAGTGAAATATGCTACCTACCGCTCACGCCCTCTAGCCCCAGGTTGAGCAGAACTCAATATTCATAAAATCAATAGTACATGTACATAATTTTAACCATCCCGAAGATGGCATGCATATGTCGGTGGACAAAGAGATTTTCCTCCCCCAAGTCCAGCGGCGTATTGTCCCACTAAGACATTCATTTAAACTAATATGGATTAAAAAGATACTAGATCCAAACAAGTTTTCCCCATGGAAAGCTCTTATTTAAGACGATCTGAAAAAATGGGATAGATACATATTATGGCACTTTAATAAGAAATATAAAAAGATCGGACAGGGAAAGTAGCATTCAAGGAGGACAGTCAACCACAAAACACAGAAACAAACATGGAAACAGACAAACAAGAAGGCAAAAGTAATAATAAAAGTAAACGACATCACAAACACAAAAGGGTTGACAATAGGGCTACCGCCTTGGAACGGTCAGTGGCAAAGTAGGCCACTGGGGGTTTAAACCGGTTCTAGGGTGCACCAAACCTCACACTTACCCTACTGTCATCCCATTAAAACAGGACAGTGTAAATAAAGAAATCCCCGCCATGATCTAATCTCTAACCAACAAGGCAGCATCAATAGGCAATATAACTTAAGTAAAACACAAATATGCTCGTGTAAATATAATACAAAAAAACAATAGCCTAGAAAGCCACAATGAAGGTACTCAATGACTTGGCAGAAGCCAGAGCAGTAAGAAAATACACCATTAAGGGCACGACAAGAAAGATCATGGACAAACATCAAACGCCACCGTCCCAATGGGCTTTAGGTAGGCGTCATCATAGGGTCCACAGCCTGTCCGGTCATCGTACAATTAAAGAGGAAAGCATAGTGGCGAACTGTAAAAGGGTCCACCACCAAGCATGCAGTACGTTGCAAAATGATAGGGTCATAACCTCTTTTGATAAACTTTTTAACAAGTTTAACAAAGATAGTATGAAAGTGATCATGACCAAGAATCTTACGAAGTTTATAAATCAGATCACCATAGAAGTCAGGTTGTGAAAGTCCTTGTCGCAGAAGAGTCCTTAAATTACATTTATATTTAGAAAGAAGATCAGGGTTACGATAATAAAACTGTGCAAAGGTTTTACGAAGTTTATGGTAACGGTAACCCTGATTGAGAAACTTTTTAGTTATACAAAGATTACGAATATTAAAGTCCTCAATAAAGCAGGTATCGTAAAATTAGGAAACAAAATTAATACGTTTTGGAAAAACGTATTCCAGTCATACGCAATAATTCAAGATGATTCAACAGTTACTGCAGACGATAATCGATATCAATCTCTATTCTACAATCCAAGCATTAAAATAAACAATAAATATATTGCAGATACTGCTCATTTTTATCCTTTGAACATGTTGTTAAAACATATGAATTAAAGATACCTTTCTTGAAATATACCGGTCTAGTATCAGTAAAAAAATTTAATTAAAAATCAAGATAGATAGAACACCCCATAAATAACAATATTGTAAAACTATATAATGTAAAAAAAGATGAACCAATCGTTTTATCTTAAATTTCTAAAATGTGTTGTCATCATAAGCTGCTCAACACAAGTGGCAAACAGATTTAGACAAAGTCGTAAATGGACTGTTTTTACAAGCAGCCTTTTAATGTAGACGATACCTATCTTCAATCCTTACAATTACTTAAACATAATATTTGTAATATTTGAAAAACACATGTCTACATGTACACTTGGTATTTGAATAAATTGATAGAAACAAGCAACAACAACAACAATAAATCATATTCGTTTTAAATGGATACATTATTATACTGCCCACGCATCTTATTCTCTTGTTTAACCTTGATCTTTGTACCTTTAACAAGTGAGAACATTATCACCTGAGATATCTCTAAACATTTGCAAGTCACGACTTCATGCTCGGAAAGCTAGTTTGTATATCATCACTCGAGCACTTAAACACATGTCAAACTTTTACCAATACTTATTTGTTGCATCTCTGAAAAATAAAACGTAATCTGAAAAGTTGAGTTTCGTTTTAATGTTTGATTCCTAATATTAATGTTTAGTACAATGAGTTTTGTTCCGACTGACCAATATTTCAAGACAGACAGACATACATCATGTTTTATATAACACCGGAGCTGTAATAACATATGTCGCTCTGTGTCGGTCCGGTCTTATTTTGCTTCCGTTGTCGTAGCCCCCAAAAGTGTACTTTAAAAGTATATTCCCAACATATAACATTATGGTTGGTTGATGTCATTGGACGTTGAGCACTGCAAATGTGTATGTATGTTGACATACCTTTGTAGTTATTTAATGACTCAAATGCACGCATGCTTAAGATAATACCTATAAAACAAATGCGTAACAATGCTGCTAAGACAAATTATATTGAACTTCAAGATGCATTCTCTATGAACCATTAGTGTCACTTGTTTGAATGATTTATGTTTTGAGGTCCGCTATGATTCATATTGAAGGTGTAACAGAAAGACACGCGCGTTTTTAAAATCAGTTCTCATAATAATGTATTGCCTACATAAAAATACGAAACCGCAATTGACCTTTAAGCGGGACAGTATACGAGAGTTTATCCAGGAATTCTTTCCTATAGGTGCCTTATTTTTCAAAAGATTTACTTAACATTAAAGTGATATAAGCGAGAGTTTATCCAGGAATTCTTTTCCTATAGGTTCCTTATTTTTTCAAAAGATTTACTTAAAATTAAAATGATATCTTTGCTTTACAATGGTGTAAATTTTAATATGCCTTAAAGTTTGAAGCACCATTCTTAATAGTTAATGTATAATTTAAATTGACGCTTCAATCCATTCCGTTAAGAAAAAAACCCACACAGACAATTTCTAAAATAAAATAACATGTGACGTCAAACACACCAGCCGGACTGAATTTAGGGATCATTTTTACAATTAAACGTTTCAGCCTGAAATGCTACAATGGTTAATATGACACGAACAATTAAATGCGTTTTACTGATAAAACAATATACATTCGCTGTAGAGCAAACATGCCATTATTCAAAATTAAATCTGTCAGATTATTAATGTTGGAACATAAGTGTCCTACGATGGCATTGATACCAAGAGATATGTTGACACTCACATTAGCGTTCGTTTATTGCTATGTACAAATCAGCAGTGTTATTATACGAACTGGTCCTTTGGGTTCTGCAAGCCCAATTTGTGTGGCTTACTTTTGTTTTTATAGCAACTGCATTTACAATTTTGGTAGCACAGTGGCGGAGCGTTTTTAAGCCAACCTGTAATAAAGCTATTCTGATCTTTCTGAAAAACAATTGGCTGAAGGTTCTTGCAAATAACATTGTATAATCTTTTTCTGTCTAAATTCATTTGACCTGAAAGGCGAAGCCATTTATTATCACAGTGGCTTAACTTTCACAAACACAAAAACATGGTTCTCCATGTAAATAAAATCGATTCAAGCTAACCAGTAGGCCTTATTGCCTACTGACCGTTCCAAGTCGGTAACCCTGTCTTCAACACCCTTTCTGTTGTTTTTTTGTCTCTTTCATTGTATTTTCAAGTCCTTGCTTGCAGTACAGTGTGGACCTACGATGTCATTGCGCTCGGACGCTATGGTTTCTATAGGACCCTATATCTCATTTTTTATGTTATGTCCAACAATAACTGTCATTGGCAAACGTGGGATACTGGGGCGGGTCATCTTTTCCTCTTGAAGAACTTGCCATTGTGGGTAACAAGATCGTTTTTGAGAAAACAACTGTCAAAATATGTAGAATGGTTCTGAGAAGAATATTTTGTTTTTCTTTATAAATATATATACCATCATTTAACACCAGTAGGGATTGTGGGTTGTGAGCTGTATCGTGGAACTTTATTTGTGCACAGACTTGCTTGTTCATGTCAGTAAGACGCTGCATGCAAAATATAAATGTAATTGGAGCAGTAGTTTCTACAAACACGTATGTTAGATAGTCCCTATATATCTCTATGTACCAACACGGGACGTCCGAGTGGTACATTTTTCAAAATAAGTATAAAAGTCTAACAGGAAATGCATCTTTCACAGAATACAGTAAACCCAAAAAACACGCAAAATGACAAACATGAATGGCAATGTTAACAATGTGTCACAAACACAAACGGGGTTGACAATAGGGTTACCGCATTAGAACGGTCAGTGACAAAAAAGGCCGATGTGGGTTTAAACCAGGTTCTAAGGTGCAGAAAACCTCACACTTACCTACTGTCATCCCAATAAATCGGGACAAAAAAACAATAGCCTAGAAAGCCACAAAGAAGGTACTCAGTGACTTGGCAGAAGCCAGGGCAACAAGAGAACAAACCATTGAGGGAACGACAAGACAAGATTGCAGACAAACAACAAACGTCACCGTAGTGTCCACAGCCTGTCCGGTCATCGCACAATTAAAGAGGAAAGCATAGTTGGGTCCACCACCAAGCATGCAGTGCGTTGCCAAAATGATAGAATCATAACCTCTTTTGATAAACATTTTAACAAGTTTAGTATGAAAGTGATCATAACTAAGGATCTTACGAAGTTTGTAAATCACGTCACCATAGAAGTCAGATTGTGATAGTCCTTGTCGCAGAAGAGTTCTTAAATTACTTTTATATTTGGAAAGAAGATCAGGGTGACGATAATACAATTTTGCAAAGGTTTTATGAAGAGTGAGAAACATAGACCCCATGAGAAGTTGCTCGGGGAACACCAGATTGTTGATATTAATAAAACCTCGGAAAAATGGAAAACCAGCCAGATCGGATTAGTAACATCAGAGTTCTGTCACTTGATTTATTAAAAAATAGCATATTTAGTCTTGTGAACACTCTAGCACCTTCAATTTGTATTTGATCTTTACCCAACTTGGCCAGATTGTAGGTATTAATGAAAGCTGAGAAAGAATTGAAAACCAGCTATATCTGATTAGTAACACAAGAGTTATGGCCCTTGATTTATTGAAAAATGCCATGTTCTGCCTTATGAACACTCTAGCACCTTCATTTTGTTTTTGATCTTTATCAAACTTTGCCAGATTGTTGATATTATTAAACGCTTAGACAAGTTCGAAAATCAGCTCTATAAGATTAGTAACTACAGAGGCATAGCCCTTAAATTATTTAAAAATGGTGTATTTTTCTTCATTAGGGCTCAATGACATTCATGTTTTATCTGATCCTTTACAAAACTTGGCCATACTGGTGGTTTAACGAAAACTCGGACACGTTTGAAATCCAGCCAGATCAAATTGTTACGCCAGAATATGGTCATTGATTAATTGAAAAATGCTATATTGTCGATAGGTACTGATCTTTATGCAACTTGGTTAGAGTTTTTTCTGTCAATGGAACTTTGAAAAAGTTCAATAATCTGCCAAATTTGAGCAGACCCTCCGCCCCCACCCAATTTGAGCAGACCCTCCGCACCCACACCCACCCCCCGCACCCCAACACACACTATCCTCACGTGTTTGAGAGGCATTGTTAGCAAGTAGAGCGTTCACATGCATTCTTAGACCTCCTTTATTTGTTTTATATACATATTGTACGGCAGTGTTCATAATTAAGAATCTTATAAGTTGTGTAAATCACGTCAAAAGTTATTTTGTGGCAGTTCTTGTCGCAAAATGAGTTATTTGGTTCTACCCAGGAATACGTCGGGGGTGATTTCGTTACAATCGATGTAAAACAAATAAATAATTTAAACTAAAAGAATTCTTAAATTGTGAATATATAAATCTAAATAAAACTGCGACACCAAGGGATTTTCCAAGTGTTTATCTATAGAATTAGAATTATATGTTAAACACATAACATCTCTATAAACGAACTCTGGACACACAGAGTACGACCATCTCTAACCCCGGGGACTGGACACACAGGATGTGGCCATCTCTGTCCATGGGGATCGGACACACAGATACAGCAATATCTGACACAGGGTGCGGCCATCTCTGACCCCGGGGACTGGACACCCAGGATGCGGCCATCTCTGATTCAGATGACTGGGCACACAAGTTGCGGCAATCTCTGACACCGGGGCTGGACACCAAGGGTGCGGCCATCTCTAATCCTGGTGACTGGACACAAATGGCGCGGCCATCTCTGACACCGGGGACTGGACACACACGGCACCTTTGACCCCGGCGAAACTGTCAACATTCATTTAGCTTGAGAACAAGATTTGTTAAAGTCGATGTCGGGTTGTCCAAATTATTACAACCATGTGAATTGTGGTCAAAACTAATTTTGTGATTTACTACGGACAACGATGGACGGAAGAATGACGGTCACAATAGCTCACTATGAGCCTTCGTCACAGAGAGCTTAAACGAAAGACTCAAATATAAATAACATATCCTGTATTCCTTAACATCCTTCGATTGCTAAAATACTAGTCAACATTTATATTTTTTTCTTTTTCTTTTCCATAAAACCTATTTCTTCTATTATATTGCATTCCAATTCAGAGTGAGTGAGACACGTTTAAAAAAACACAAACAAAAACAAACAAAAAACTAATGAATTATTTGAATTGTTCAATCAAACTGTTTTTACTCAATTCTTGGAATCGCGAATAGTTGCTGGCCTGACTCGTTCTGTCTCTGTACAAAAATTGTTATATGAAATTGGTTGGGTCTCTCTGTCCGATAGAAGACATATCCAAAGGTTGATATTTACCTAGGTTTAAAAACGGAGATTTACCGAGTTACTTGAACGAAATATTCCCCGCAACTATTTCAGAATCGAATCTTTATAACTTGAGAAACAGTTCCAACTTCGTTACTTTACATAGAAGAACATAACTGTTTTCGAGATCAGTCTAACCACCGTCATCTCTAAAACTTTGGAACGAACTTGATATTAACATTCGCGAAGCACCATCCCTTTCGAGTTTTAAAACTAGACTTAAAAATACTTTAAACCACCAATAGTACTCAAATACTACATATTGGTCGATCTATACCTTTCAGTTCTACATGCGCGTTTGCGAAACCTCAATCTTAATCATTTGAGGGAGAATCCATATGTATATGTGGTGATGGTGGTGAATGTTTAGATGTGTATTTTTCAGAAATGAAAGACTCGTATATTTCATCCTTTAAGTCCTCGCAAACTTTTATACGGCATCGACCAACTAACGGACGAGGAAAATCATATTCTATTTACTCAAGTTCAAAACTATATCAAAAACCCTAAACGATTCCAAAATCCTTAACAGTAAAACGTCTCCCCGCGCTTGCAATCAGGATTGTTATTCATTCGATCTTTGGAGATCGCTGAGCCCGATACTTATATTTAGTTATCGGTGGTACATTTTCAATTGCTTTTGTGTTCTTACTTAATTTTCGATTCGGTGGTTCCACTACTCCGGCCGATAAAAGGCTCTGGGTATTATTTAACCACTCATAGGATATGTTGTCTGCTTTTTAATTTAGTCTTTTGGCTGTTACTTGTGATACGCAGGCTTCATAATCGCTGCTCCCAACTAAATTCAATTTTGTTTTTTTCGCACTTCGGGTTAGATACTGGGACCATACGCCGCTAGACATGGGGGAAGAAAAAATCTCTATGTCCATCGCCATATGCATGCCATCTTCGGGATGGTTAAAATGATGTACTATAGATTTTTTGTGAAATACTGAGTTCTGTTTCCAAAGGGCCACTCTCATACTCGTTTGTATCGATATACCGTTATATTTTGTATATATATTAACTGTCGCGTTGTTTCTATCAACCTGAACGGAGATATGGGGTGTTATTTCGATGGAAATTGCTTGTGGGTAGAATGGCACGGCAGAGTTTTAAATTTTTGGATTTTTTTTTCTTAGTTTTTCCTTTTAAATGTTTTGTTACAATTTCAAACCGATAATCACGTACACTTTTCAGCCACAATGGAAAGAACTGTAACTAATGCTGTAATAACTTGTAGTTCAATTCATTTGCATATGTTGCTATGAATATTGTGATGTTGATGTAATGTAACAATAACATATTATTAAACTTAAACTAGTAATACATGGACACATATTAGCTAGATAACAGAGACATACAATGACAAAGAAAACAATCCAGATGTATTCTCTTTATTTAATTAAATAAAAGCAGCTAAAAAGTCTGGATTAACAAATCGAAGTGCTTAATAAAATTGCGATGTGTCCCTTTAATATATGAAAACGTACTTGAAAACAAACACATGCATGCCATGACGTGCATGATTTAGAATGAAAATGCCTGTCGATATATCTTAATTAAGCAGTTTATATAATTAATAAAAACAAATGCATTTTTGTTTTTACAATATACGTAAATGGTATGCATATAAAAATACTTGAAAATCCTACTGTTACTATATGTACATACATATCAGCTAATTAGTGTCAAATTAAGGTTTACATTAAAATTATCTAACAACACAACCGAGGCGATAAACCGCGTCCTATTAACGTACGATAATAATAAGTAATCTAAATTGTTAATTATTTATTGTTTTACAAGTGGCAGTAGTCAACAATATGTTTCCGTTTGCGAAAAAAAGAGAGAAGAAAAACGTTATCGAAGGGAAAAACATACAGTTATGCTATATATCTAGGTGCATCCTTTATCCCATTTGTTTCTAACAGCTATTAAGACAGGTTGTTTGTTTGATTCATAAACACTTGCAAACATCACAACTCACTTCTGGTTAAATACGTCCGTTACGGCGCTACACAGCCTTATGTTTGTTCAAGTTGCGTTTGAAATGGTTTCCTTTTTAACGTTTGTTTTACTCATTACCGGAGAATCAAAGCGCTTGGGTGTACTAAAGTATAGCTTTGGGAGTGATGAATGGGTCTATACCCACGAAAACTCGGCTAATGTAGACATGTGCCCTTTTACTAGTAATCGACAGGTTTCTTGAAATTTCTGTCTTCTGCACAAGGATAATAGAGTTACTCCATGACCAAGGGGATGTGTTGGGGATTGGGGAGAGGAAGAATAAACTAAAATACGGCAAGTCAATCGTACTGAACGCAATGTTAAACATTTTGTGCAAACAATTATGGATTGTACATGGAGTAACTGTGTGGTTAATATCACATGGAGTAACTGTGTGGTCAATATCACATGGAGTAACTGTGTGGTCAATACCGGAAATACAATCCCCGTTAACGTAATATACATTTTCGATATCGGAAATACGATTTTATTTTCGATATCGAGATTGCATATTTTCGATATAAGTATTGTTAATTTCCGTTATCGGAAAATGCTTAACGGAAATTACCGAATAAAACCACGTTGGTTGCCATAGGTCAAAAACAAAACAAAGTCACACATTTCAGAACATATATCAACGAAGCAGGCAGCCTGCAGGCGTTCTGCTTTAACATTCTGTAATTATTCGTCGATTTTTTATGTTCAAGAGGCTAATGTGTGTTTAAATTAATTTCATTTTGATACAGTGAATGCGCAAGTTGTCGATTAACATCAGCTATAACCAATTAAGACCGTTGTTGCCAAGTTGCTAATGTGTTTCTATTACTTTTTGCGATTAAATACTCCGTGTTCATCCCTTGAAATATATAAATTGTTAGAATAAAAACTTATTGGCATTCTGATATTTCAGTATATAAGAATTTAAGCCTACAAATAAACTGGTGTTGTTTGGTTTGTGTTTTTCTTAAATGGAACAATAGTAGGGTGTGGTGCAATGTTCATTTTGGGAAAGGGATAGGGTCCTCATACTTTGGGAAGTTAGCATTGCGAGCCTCTAAATTATACGGTTTCGTTATATGTGTCTGTTAAAATCTGGTAAATAATGTCCCAGTGGTCCTGGGTTCGTTTCCCGATGGGATAAAATATCGTTTTTCTTTTAAATGCACGCCCGCGGTACCTTACTCGCGCCAGGTATTGTAAAAGTACGCTATCCGTCGGAGACGATGTAAGCCCTTGGTCCCGTATGCAAGACTAGAGATGGTGTTGTCCAGTAAACTCGAAATAATGTGTAGCATAATCTGCATATATGAGATAGGTTGACGGTTCATTATGACTGGTTAGCTCTCAACCAATTAATTTCAAATGATGCTTAAGAAATGTTTACGATAATGATCAAACTCGTGTAAGGGCTTTTAGGACCGCTACTAAACTGTAGATGTATACCTTCTGCCAAGTCACTGAATACTCATTTTGTGGTTTCCGTTTTATTATATTCACATATACATGATCATCTTTGTGTTATACTTATATTGCCTGTTCATGCTGCCTGGTTTGTAAGAAGAGATATCCTGGCGTGGAATTCTTTATTCACACTGTCCCGTATAATTGGGATAATACCAGGGTCTGGGTGAGGTTTGGTGACCATAGAAATGGTTTAAACTGCCAGCGGCCTTTTTTCACTGTACCCCTATTGCCATGTTATCTGTGGTGTAGCACACTTTGCCTCTATGTTTCTTTTCTTTTTCTTTTTAAATGTTGTTGGTCTGATGCTTACATTTCGTGGTACCGCCTTATTTCCTTTAAGCAGAATTTTAACGTTTAAAACATTTTTTATTGAAAAAATGCGATAACCTGTTTGAAATTACCTATTAAAAGTTTTAATTTTACAATACGTATACGTTTTAAGCCGAAAGTAAGGTCTTATGTCATACCCCAGCCAACCCCGTTTTCGCTTCTTGGAGACGGAGTTGGATTGGGTATAAAAGTTAATACTCGGACTGCATAATGATTTCATGTTCGACTTTTATAAAAACTTTCAAATAATGAGCAGACGTGTTTGTACCTTATAAAACCGGTAAACCCTACTGAATTAGAGTTTTAGAGTCAATTAATTAAAGAATTAACAGATCATACATTTAAAGAGAGCTTAACTATGAATCACATGAGCCTTAGTAAAGGAGACACGCAGACATGTCCGCATTTAAAAGGATATATGTTATTCTGCAATAACACAATATGCACAATAACTAACGAAGCTCAACAACGTTACTTGGCTGTGGCTAGTAACAACATAGAACTTAAATCTAAGGTGCAGACACGACGAGATATTTTGAGAAAGCTGTCTAGTGTCTCAAAAGTTACGGTATTTGAAATATTTCACAGTCATCCTCATAAGACACATCTATCAAATTCTCTGTTTAAAATATGTGGATGGCATACAATTATGTTTCCATGGACGGCAACATGTTAAATTGCATGATTTAGGATTACGTTTATTTGGTACAATTAAACAAATATCAAGGTTTCTGAGTACGGACAATCTGACTCTATATGTAGCAGATTTACAAAATCAGTTACCTCCAGGACAAATGCTTTTTCCAGCAGGGGAGAGATACTAGCCATGGGGTCTTATACCCCTTACAAAGACCGCAAACATGAAAATTATATAGCTGTATTTATTTAGTTTTGAACATAAGTATATCTGCAATAAAACCCGCAGTCTCGATTTCTTAACTCTTAGTCATCTGTCTAAATATCGCCATTTTCAACATCGTACTGCATAGTTTAAGCATATTTTCACTTTCCCTTGTCTGATCACTTTCTATTCAGATCAAAGTACATATTTACAAAAATCCCAGTGAAGTAATAGCGACTTATTTATGGTTTCTTCCTACTTGCATTGCGTTTAGAATCCTAGTGTTAATAAATTAAGATTCCTTTGATAGAAGGTCCTTTAAGTTGTTTATTGCAGATAGTGGGCCCTGAAGAACAGTGTCAAGTGTTGACTTTATATATAATTATAACACGGAGGAAGACATCAAAACCCACACGTTCAGTGTATCGGTGAAATAAAAGTTATGTTAAATTGTTTAATGAAAGTAGATGAATAACAGGTTGAAATATGGAATTAGAAGTCTGAAAAAAAACACCAAAAAAACACGGTCGAGAATGTGATGGAGTTATTTATCTTTGAATCTCGTTCTTTTAAAATTAAGTGAATTTCAAGTATCGCAACTTTCTAATCGATACGAAATATATCTGGTTCATATTAAAGTCTGTATATGAACTAAATCACTTTTTTCCCTTCTAAACTTGTGATATTTGTTCAGCTTAATTGAACGCTTTGTTATTCCTCTTTATAAATATGACGGGCTAATTTTAATAAAGTTAAAATACATGTATACATAGTCATGTCGTATTTGCTGCTTAGTTAGAATGTCATAATTAACATAGACGAGGATGCAATGCAGCAAAAACATAAAGCCAATATTCGGCAAATTGGTTGACATGAAAATTAGCATAAACATTGCTTGAATTAGTAAAGACCAAATAGACTGACCCTATGCACAATGTATAACGTTTCCAAACTCTGCTCTACTCTCAGGCTAAATAAAATAAACAACTGATCATATACCAGACTCAAACATACAAATACAACTGCCCATTTACCCTACCCTAAAAGAAAATATATACCAACATAGTTCAAACAAAACCTTATTCTTTCTCGAAAAGGAAAATGATACAACTGACACTATGCTCTAGCCGTTATAAACAATATATAACAGTAGAGTTCAAACTGACCCTATAGTCTACTCTAAAATACAACATATATAACGCCGTGTAACACACTCCAAACAACGCCATGTAACAGACTCCAAACAACGCCAGGTAACAGACTCCAAAAAACGCCATGTAACAGACTCCAAACAACGCCATGTAACAGACTCATGTAACAGACTCCAAACAACGCCATGTAACAGGCTCCAAACAACGCCATGTAACAGACTCCAAACAACGCCATGTAACAGACTCCAAACAACGCCATGTAACGGACCTTGTGAGAAAACACACACACACACACACACACACACAAAACAAGAACAAAAAACAAACAACTGTCCTATACCCTAATTATAAACATCAGATAACTGGAGAGATCTGTAACTAATGTTGTAATAACAATCGGCACATGTTGCTAGTAATACTGTGATGTTAAATACATATATTGTAATATATTTGTAATCAAATATTATAAAAGTAATCTAAACGGTACTGTATAAAGTCATAACTGACTCTAGACCAAATATACATTTCACCAATTTTGCAATATATAATAAGCATATGCATGTATTCTCATGCGATTCTTTATACAACAGACTTCTCATATACAACGTTGTATATGAGTTTAATATTATATTTGTATAACTGGAGTTTCATATAATTTTCATATGAGAATACATTAACGAACGTTTCTTTTTCAAGACACACATTTTCATATAATATTCATGAACAAAAATATATGTCAACTTTTATACGATTTTCATTTTCATATGATACTTACATGAATCATAAATAATACATATTTATATGAGAATCGTGTACTGTTCCTTTATATAAGTATAAATTAAAGTAATAGGTAGCATATACTGAAAAGAAAAAGAAACGCATAATGGTATTTCCGCTATATATTGTATGTTAAATATGCTACTGCTAATCGAATGGTACAGGGCGACATTAGGCAGGTCCTTTCGGAAAGAAGGTATATATTTACTTAACTTATTCATCTTTCGTCGGTTTTTGCGCACAATATGACCTATTTATGTGTCGACGTGCCGTAAAACACCATTCATTCATTCATTCATTTATTCATTCATTCATTCGGAAAGAAGGTTTAAAAAGCACCGAACACACCAATGGTTGGTTAACCCTTTACCGTTTCATTATCGACAGAATGCGTATTTGGCTCAAGCAGGTGAGCAAACTTAGGCTTTAACCGTTGCAACCTCTTAACATTTAACAAAATACTGAAATAGCTTGACTTTTTCAAGCGAAACTTCAACATTTATGAATTTCGTGTAACAAAGTATACTTTGATTAAAAGGTCTATTACATGACAGGGTATTAGCTGTAACCCCTTTTTGTACAAAACACGTTGAGATATAACTAGAATAGTACGTGGAATTACGTGTATATGATATTGTAGTACAGGCAATTTTTTGATTATGCGTTTCTTTTTCCTTTCAGTATATAACATGTTGTATGGTAAATTGCCAAACAACAAGCTTAAGTGACGGTGAATCACGATGGATAGCAAGTCATCAATCGAGAAGAATTAACAGTTAACGAAACTTTATTTATGTTAAAGGGACACACGGCAGTCTTGAAGATTTTATCAAGAATTAAATTTGGTGTCTCTATTTATTAATCCAGTATCCTTTTGAATTTTAAAGAGTATGATAGTGGACCTTTAGAAACGGCCAAACACGATAAAAACGAATATTGCAGTTTCGGTTTGACTGAGACTGTTCATGAACGGCAGTAAAATATGCCTGCTACCGTTCACGCCCCCTAGCCCCGCTTGCATATAGTTAAACAAACAACTTTATTTTTATTTTTTCCCCTCTTATTCTACAATAGGTTTAAAACTAGTGTTGGTGCAATATAATCGACAAGTAGTAATATGCAGACAAGTTTGCTTTATTCTATTCTTAATATATTAATGTATGTAATATTAATTATTGAATAAATGCAAGTTATGTAGAACAATTAACGGGAAGCCGTGAGTTTTTTTTTTCTCAAGAAACACGTGTGTCCCTTTAAAGGTAGCCAAGTTAGAAGTTGAAC
This sequence comes from Cyrtodaria siliqua, assembly GCA_037043455.1. Classification (NCBI taxonomy): domain Eukaryota; kingdom Metazoa; phylum Mollusca; class Bivalvia; order Adapedonta; family Hiatellidae; genus Cyrtodaria; species Cyrtodaria siliqua. The sequence continues at coordinate 2,968 of JAWPHD010009022.1, read as the reverse complement.
GGAATGTTGTTTAACGGCTCATCTTTCTGTTATTTAGAGCCGCCCCAGAGAGAGGGGAAGTATAAATAGGAATCCGGGAACCTGCTATACTCTTACCAACGAACATATTCCTAGTAAGGTTGTTCTTTAATGTGCTTTGAGGATATACACCGATACACGAGCCCGGTTTAAGTCCCCATCCAGGCAACAGGAAATAAGTGTATTTTCCATTCCAGTGAGGCTTGAACACGGGTCCTCCGTATTTCAGGTTCATCGTAATATCCACTAGGTCACGCTGATTTACAATACAAGTTCAATAATTAAAAAAATATAGTAGAAAACAATGAAACACACAATTAGTATTCCAACACGTGTGTTGACATGTCGTCTTTGTTATATTATTATTACACATGTGCATTATTTCGTGTTGTTTGGAATTGTTTGCTTTGACAACTTCAATGATAATAAGGTACATACATGGCAAGAATTAAATATATGAGCATAATATATTCTAATGTTTAGTATATTTCTTATGCGTGTGCTGGTGTGTTTGTGTGTGTGTGTGTGTGTGTGTGTGTGAGGGAGAGGGCGGAGGCGGGCGGGGGCGGGCGGGGGCGGGAGTGTGTGTACGGAGGGGTGTTGGGTTTTTTGTGGTGTGGAGTCAGGGGAGTGCAGACATACATAATGTCATTATTACGGATATGTATATTTTAGTTTAAGGACTTGCATACGTCATATATAACTGAATTGAATGCCTCTAGAGATCGTCTCTCTCTGAATTAAAACAATATTTATATATTTCGTAACGGTGGTGGATGGTAGTGAACAACTAGTCCAGTTGTCAATCAGTAAGTATACAGCTACTTCATAAAGAGTGAACGAATTCAATGTCGCAGAAATTACTGGAATCCTATATTACTGGAATCCTACATTAAAAGATAACTCCACAGTACTTACCCTTCTTTTGTTAACAGTTTTGTTCCATTTCCAATGAAAATAGTCCGTTCTATCATTGGTAACTGGAGGGAGCCATTCTCTATGGATAAACTCAGAATAACCAAAACTGAAAAGGTGCACTTAAAAGTCCACAAGTCCAACATGTCTTCACCTCTCATGGTATTCCATTAGTCCTTTTAATGTATTACACCTTAAATATAACTATAATATACAATATTCTTTACTAAATGTCATTTATTCCAAAAATCTTTTTAAATACGAGGACGTCAGACTATCCATTTGATTTTTCCAGTCTTTTTAACACCGAAGGTAGTTAACGCCGATCCATTCCGCACGTTTACACATCATTTAAGAGCATAAAGGCGACACAATGGGGCACCTACGTAATGCAGCTTTCAACTATCTATTTGAAAGCGCCAATATATATCATCGAATTCAATAAATATTGACATCATCTGATCCGCTTCAACTGAACGTTTTTATCAATCTCATATCAGGCGAGAATCGGTTTAAAAAAGATCGCCGCATCATGAATGAAATTCCGCAGTAATATCATAAAGTCTCATCTAATTGATACGATCCCGCTGTCAGTTTGTATGGTATGATAGTTAATGGGTTAAGTATCAAAGTCTTCATAAATATTAAATGTTCTTTAATTAATTCTTCTTATATCCATACTTCAGGTAAAACAGAAGTAGGCCCATATATCTGAGTGATACCTTGTTTCAAATTGAGAATAAGAAAGAATTAAATGTTGATCAATGCCGGATTAATGGCTATAATTATCGACATAATCATCCAAAAATTCACAACGCATTCTTAGTTTAATAAGCCTTTTTCAGAAAATGGCGATGTTTGTCTCATCTAATGACAAACGTTACCCTTATCCCTTAGATAGTTAGGGGTAATATTACCCATATACAGATTGATCGATGACAATATCACCATATATAACCTTTAACCAACACGCTCTTGCTAACAAATGCTTACAGACTAGCACGCATCTACAGGCAAAGTCAGCAATTCCATCAGAGAAGGTATCACTCCAGTGCTCTAGCAAAAGCTTGAATAAACTTTTCAGAGTTTTAGAGTTTTCTTGTCGAGACTCTTAACAGTAAAGTATCGATATAACGCGTACAAAGGACCCTTCTACTTCAATCTATTGCGTACAGTCATTAGTACAATCATCAGGCTTTAGACAGACGTGTCTGCTTGTAAAATACACACGTTTAACGCGATGTCTCTGATAAAAATGTATACAGCTCAATGTCACCAAACGCTATTTTAAAGAATGCATACACTGTATCAATAATACTTTTTAAAGTACATCGTGTTACGTAGTTTAAACGTCCTATATTCATATCATGCACTAAATCAACATCAATGTTCACTGTACGACGTTAATAACACTTACACTTCATTTAACAGGTCCATATAATATGTATTCCAGTTGCATTCAATAATGCAATGCATTTCAAGTGCAGTAGGTTCAACAGTATTTGTACATCTATAAATTTCCTTTTGATTTAAGTCTTCTTGACTGCATTGCATATCCGTTTACTTCAGTAGTAACACGACAATTCCATAAATTTAAGTAACTAGTGTCCTTCTACAAGTTGCAAATGCCAGTATCCTGTTATACTAAAATCTGGGCAGGGATGCCTGGATAAACGTTACAGCTTCTAAATGTTAGGCTTATATACATATGTGGTAAAATTCAATTTGTAACATGATCGTCCCGAATTATCTATTTCCATTGGGTGGCCATATCCGTTGAATAACTGCCTTTTCAGACTGCGTTATTAACAGTTCTATGAAAAATGATGTAGTGACGTTTATAAGTGATAAATACAGTTTTATGACTTGGTGACAAATTTCAATTATACCATCAGCATTACCTGTATAAGTTATGTGAAACAGTGTCGTATTCTAGGCTGCAATAAAGTATATATGACATTTATCTAATACCCTTAATACAAAATACGAACGAGGTATGCAAGACATTGAAAAGGGTGCACACAGCCGTAATACC